>JARPMJ010000361.1:0-297300 GCA_033366665.1 Phoxinus dragarum | reverse complement strand
ATTTGTTGAGGCTACAGTTGATCTTTGTTGATGTTGTCTTGAGAGAGAACCAGTTGGAGTCAGAGGATCTTTTTAACAACCATAAGAGAGTCAGGATCTTGATTTAACGTCTCATCCGAAGGACGGTGCGTTGTAGTGTGTCTGTCACAATGCTGGGGGCATTAGGACCCACACAGACCACATGGCGAGCACCCCCTGCTGACCTCACTAACACCTCTTCCAGCAGCAACATAGTCTTCCAAGGAAGTCTAGGTTAAACTATTGTGAGCTGTTGCTCACTATTACTATTATTGTGAGCACATTAAAAATGAGCTATTGTCACACAGAGATGGTAAAGGATTAAATTTTCACTCATTGGAGATGAACAGACCCTTAACCCTACCCCTCCCAGTCAGGCAAGGGGTGTTTGAAAAAGTTAAATTAGTGGAGAAGGCTGCAGGTGTAGCAGTGTCCTCTGGTTTGATCCAGGTTTCAGTTAGGGCCATGAGGTTGAGACTTGAATGACTGGAAATAGTAAGTATGACAAGTAATGAAGTTTGTTTTGTTTACAGCTGACAGGCAATTCCAGAGACCAATAGGAAAATAAAATAATGTAGTAGAGGACATAGGCAGGTTGCTAGGATTGCGCTGCCTCCAATGTGTGACTCGATTTATGAGTGTTTGTAATAGGAATTTGGAAGCACATAGACAGGTCACAAAAACAAACAGAATGAGAACAAGTTGTAGGAAAGAGGAAGGAAAAAAGTCAATACAGAAGTGCCTTGTCGGTGTCCTTGCACGGTGGACTCGCACTGGTAGACTCGCTGGTCTTCATGATGAGGGCTTCATACAATGGCTGCCAACCAATTATATACCCACCTAATATGTTGTTATTGAATTCTTGGTGGAAGAGTGGAGAAATATCTCACAGCAAGAACAGGCAAATATTGTGGATGAGGATGAGATGGACTGTAGTACTTAATGCAGCTTGTGGCCACACCAGATACTGACTTCTTTTGATATTCATGCTTGTTGCATGTTGGCATTTCATTCCACCACAGAGGAACCGAGAGGGTGAATGTCTGACGTTGAAAAGCATAATGTATGACCAGGCCATTGCTGAGATGTGGGAAGTATAGCTCAACTGGTCATCAAACTTCCAGGTTCCTTGCTTTCATCTAGGCTCAGGATTTTAGAACACTCTGTCTCCTTAGTATGTGTACAGTCTAAGAAGTTATTACATAGAAAGTCTTTCATACAATGTTGTTGGAATTACTTGTAGCAATAATACAGTTTTATGGCCACATTCTGACCCAGATGCATTGCAAAATTCATGAATAAAACTTATTTGTAAAAAGATCTGTAAAACCATAAAACTGCTCTTGGCAGGCTTTCCAGCTTGCACTGTCAAACCTCTGCAACTGGTCCAGAATGCTGCAGCTAGAGTGGTCTTTAACAAGTCGAAGAGAGCACACGTCACTCCTCTCCTCACAAAATGGCACTGGTTGCCAATTGCATCAAATTCAAGTAACTGACGTTTGCCTACAGAACAACCACTGGCTCTGCTCCCTTTTACCTAAACACATTATTTCAGACTTACGTGCCATCCAGAAGCTTGCGCTCTGCAAGTGAATGCCGATCGCCTTGTGGTGCCATCTCAAAGAGGCACAAAATCACTTTCACGGACCTTCACCTTGACTGTTCCCTGCTGGTGGAATGATATGAGTCCATAGCCATTTTAAAGAAACGGCTGAAGACGCATCTTTTTCGCTAACACTTGATCCATTAATACTAACACTTTCTTTTTTCTTTTCTCTTCTACTTGATATCTTTTTTTATTTTATTTTTATACATAAACTGCGTTACACTAAACTGGGAAGGGGCCACAGCGCTTTGGATAAAAGCATCTGAAATGGAAATGTAAACTGATGGAATGGTTTTGTTTTTGCAAGACATTTCAAGAAGACTACAACCTTGAGGTCAACACATTGTGCTTTGTTAGGCTGCATAGATTAGGTCAGCCGGAACTGGGAACACTTCCCTTAAATCCTGATGTACTCGTTACATCATAAGAAGAATGGCATCTACGCTAATTTTAGTGTCTTTGTTTATCCCGAGGTTTTCCCGCAGCCTGCCGGATCCAGGCCATATCCAGATCTGACAAAGGACCTTCGCCTGGACCCGATGACAACGCAGTGCTGAAGTGCCAACTAGCCTCTCCCTATGGAGGATCCATTTACCACTCTACAGATAAAGCATTGTGGGAAATTCGCGTATCTACCCCGTAGTGATAAAATAAAATAAAATTCTGTACCAAATTTATAGGCAGGACAAGTAGTTTAAGGCTTGGTTTGTAGAGAATTACAAACATGCGCACATATATTCAAACGCACATAACTATAGAATCAATTCTTGATGCGCACGTGAGCGCCATCAGCGTTTCTCACAGGTTCGCGTTTAAAGTCTGTGTAGAGAGAACGGTGTCGTCTTAGCGTCCCCTAATTTAATAACAAATTATCCTTTCGACGGAAGTGAATCAATCAAAACTAACTTTAGCTGGGAAATAACATTATTCAAGAACCGCTATAAAGCCAAAACAACCTGTTACCTTAAATTATACGTTTAACTCTGTAAAGCAGCTTTGAAACAATCTACATGGTTAAAAGCGCTATATAAATGAAGATGACTTGACTTGACTTTGTGTTCATTTATGTCCAGACAGTAGCACAGACAATGATTGCTATTACTGATGATGACACGAAGTGGAGACTAGTTTGGGAAAATGATGTTTATGTTTTTTTAGATCTCAGTTTTTCACCTTTAGATTTTATTGAGCAAATAATGTATTTTAAAAGCCAATCTGTATTTCAGTTTTGAATACTGCTTTGCCAAGCAGTTGGTGTGGTCTATTTCCTTCAGACAAATTCATTTCACAAAATTCTTTCACTTCCTGATTCTACCCTCTGATATATAAAGTTTGCATAAAGTTTGCATAACATTTTTGATAACACTTTCTATGAAGCCCATGCTTATAATGAATTCTAGCCCCATTTACTTATTTATAAGTAAGTATTACTATTCTATAAAATATGTATAAATACTCATTAAGACCTGTACTGCATTATAAGAACAGTTATAGTTACATTTATACGTGTATTAATCCTACATCTAGTACGTGTGGATTCCAGGTGTACCAGATGTGGGCCGGATCTGGGCAGACCGTATGTTGCTATCTGGGACTGTAGATGATAAAAATAGGATTAATAAATTGATTATATAAATGATTAATAAAGTTTTTCATTAGTTAGTTTGGTTCAGCTGTGTTCTCCACATTATCTTTTGTAAATTAGTTCATGTATGTTCCCTTTGAGTTTGTCCAGTCACCGTTATATTTATGTGTGTGAACTCTTCTGCCTGTTTGGATCGCTACTGTCACAGTTATGTTCATCTGTTTATCTTGTTTTGATCAGTCATATTTTGTGTGTGTGTTTATCCTACCTGCCTGCACCTTTTGGAGTATTATTATTAGTAAAACGTTAGTATTGGAGCCATTTGCCTCTTTGTCTTCTTCAGCCGGCACCACACCGTGACAGCTACCTGTTTGGATTATTTAACAGGTAATGAGTTACCTGTTAAATGCCATGCATATGGCTGAGGAGATATAGATTTCGTCAAATCAAAATTACCATTCATGGAACCATACGACTGACTAATTAATAAGTATAAATCAGTGTATAATAAATGATGAGGATATGCATTGAAAAAGCAAATGCATGACTTAATAAATATAAAAATAATATAAATGTAAATAACTGTTCTTATAAAGCTGAATAGGTCTTAATGAGTCTATAAATATTTATAGAATAGTAATACTTACTTAATAAACTAAATAAGTATAAATGGGGCTTTAATTCATTATAAGCATGGGCTTTATAAAAAAAGTGTTTCCAAATTGTTTTCTCCCTGCACAATTTACATGAACAAAATCAGTTCCTTGTTGAAATATAATAACATGTGTTGTATTTCCACTGAAAACACAAGGAAGCTAATTTGGCAGCATGATGTGCAAATAAGGACCAGGAAAAAAACTCTAACAAGAGTTGGATTATATTGATAAACAGAACTGAAAGAATAAAGAACACCACACCTCAATATATAGACTCAAACCCCAACCGTATAATATTCTAATAAAGGACACATCAGCCACACATGAACACACAAAGGCACACAGCAGCTGCAATGTCAAGCACAGCAGTCAGTGAAGTAAAGTGGCTTTACAGAAATTAATATATGAATGAATGCATGAGGCATTTATATAGCGCTTTCATATGTACTACTGAACACCCAAAGTGCTTTACAATCATATCAATTCTCCTCAAACACCACCAGTGTTCAGCATCCACTTGGGTGATGCGACTGCAGCAACAGTACAATGGGGCCAGTGCGCTCACCACACAACAACTATAGGTGGAGAGAGAGTGATAGAGCCAATTCAATGGATGGTGATTATTAGGAGAACATGATTGGTAAGGGCCAATGGATGGAATTTGGCCAGGATACAGGGTTACACCCCTACTCTTTATGAGAAGTGCCATGTGATTTTTAATGACCACAGAGAGTCAGGACCTCAGTTTAACGTCTCATCCGAAGGACAGTGCTCTTTATAGTCTCCCCATCAATGGGGCGTTAGGACCCAAGTCAAGTCAAGCCACCTTCATTTATATAGCGCTTTTAACAATATAGATTGTTTCAAAGCAGCTTTATAATGATAATAGTAAAACCAAAGAAACAGTGATTGTTTTGGCTTTACATCAGCTCTAGAATAAAGTCATTGTCCAGCCAAAGCCAGATTTGATTGATTCACTTCCGTCGCAACGATCATTAGTTATTAAATTAGGGCCGCAAACACGACACCGTTCAATATGGAATGATATTCCGGACATTATTCAAAAGGAAATGCAAATACAATTTGCAATTGCGTTTTCAATTTGTGTACGCATAAAATGTGACATAATCCAAACGCAATCGCAAATCGCGCATTACCGTTTGCATTTTCGTTTAAGCGAATGCACACTGACAGCCACATTTCAAATGGAAAAGCAAAGTCCGTTTGCAACTGCGTTTCCCATATCTTACGAGTTTTGACCCTGTCATATTTAAATAGCAATTTCAATTACCACGTCTGCTTTTTCACTTTCTCAGCGTCGCGTATGTAGTCAGCCAAAACTCAAATGGAATCGCAATTCCCAGTATTTCCATTTCCGATGCCTTACATGGAAACCTGTCAATCAGGCAAGGGTGGGATAATGCTATGGGGGCGTGTTTGTGTTGGAAAGTGACGTCACTCACAGTCGACGGCATTTGTCGGGCCATGCGTTCAATGGTTTTACGTAAAATGTGTTGATCAGAAGATCGGGCCTTTTTTATGTACAATTTTCATTTAATCTCGTAATGGAGAAGTCAATCTCTCAGCTGCTGCAGCTCTGGAACAATCAACATCAGACGTGTCTCCATCAAGTGCTCCTTCCCCTGCGATGAATCGCACATCAACTGACGTTCAGGGTGAGGATTCGTTATTATTTTATTTATATAATATTTAATTATCTAATTCGCATAATATATAGCCTACTTGACCAATAACCATATCTTTCTTGGACCTATAAAATGCGTCCGGTCGGGATTTTGAAGCTGGCTATAAAGGTCCCAAAATTTGACATATTGGCGTGCATAACTTACAGGTTGTGTATGATATACTGAACACCAGTTGCCATGTTTTAATGTGTTCCTACCTGATTATTCTGTAATAATACTGTGGCGAGCAGGACGAGGTCGAGGGACGTGAGAGGCGCGAGACCGGTGGCGTGATTAATGATGAGCGACACCTGCGCGACGCACCGGTCTCGTATCTCTCACGGAGGAGCGGAGGCATAAAAGGAGGAGCGACGACAGTGAAGATCGAGAGAGGACAGGCCTGTGTTTGTGTTGTGTTTTATTTCTGTAGCCAGCAGTCGTCCGCGAGGGACTGCTGGCTTATACTTTCATTTTGTATTTGTTTATTTATTTATTAAAATGTTTGAATGTTCGCCGGTTCCCGCCTCCTTCTTCCCATAACATCTAACCTTGTTACAAATACAATCAATCAAAACTAACTTTAGATGGGAAATAACATTATTCAAGAACCGCTATAAAGCCAAAACAATCTGTTACCTTAAATTATACGTTTATCTCTGTAAAGCAGCTTTGAAACAATCTACATGGTTAAAAGCGCTATATAAATGAAGATGACTTGACTTGACTTTGTGTTCATTTATGTCCAGACATGAAAGTAGCACAGACAATGATTGCTATTACTGATGATGACAAGAAGTGGAGACTAGTTTGGGAAAATTATGTTTATGTTTTTTTAGATCTCAGTTTTTCACCATTCGATTTTATTGAGCAAATAATGTATTTTAAAAGCCAATTTGTATTTCAGTTCCCTTTCGTTGTCACTTCGAGTTACGTCGAATGACGACGAATGGGGTTCGCTTAGAAGCCTATCCTCTTCGAACAGTAATAAAACGAGCCAATGGCAAGCAAATGCCATGGGTCTGCTGAATTTGCATTACGTAACTCTGCCCCGTCTCGTGGGTATAAAGGAAGTGAGCCGGCAACATACAGATATGTTTTCGCTTTCGGAGCCAAGTTAATTCTTCACTCCACAAGCCATCCTGAGTTTCATCTCTGCATTCCTCTTCGAGACGAGCTTCCCTGTTATTTGGATCAGTTAATAGAATTAACTTGTTGTAGAATTAATACTTGAAACCTGAAATACTTGAAGTACTTAAAACTGTGCTGATGCAATTTGTTGAGGCTACAGTTGATCTTTGTTGATGTTGTCTTGAAAGAGAACCAGTTGGAGTCAGAGGATCTTTTTAACAACCATAAGAGAGTCAGGATCTTGATTTAACGTCTCATCCGAAGGACGGTGTCACCTTCGTATCACCTTCAGCGAGGTTCTAAGCGAGCTGAGGCGATACTAAACTGTGACGTGACACACGGCAGACTACTGATTGGTCAGAGATAATCGTCACTATTCACTGCGTCATTATTGCACGCGCCAGACGGAGTATCCTGAATAACCCCGACATTTTTTTTATAGTTTTGCCAGAGATTGCGTGATATACCCATTAATAATATTATGTAAAACAGCATACACTCGATTTCCTCCATTGTCCTGTGTGTGTGGGTAGCGGGTGTGTGTCGCGTCGCTATGACGACCAGGTACTATTGTGGAAGTACTATCTGCAATGGAAAACGGAGCGAAACGCGAGCCGAGCCGAGACGAGGCGAGGCGAGGCGAGTCGAGCTGGTACTGGTAATGGAAAAGCGCCATAACACCTCTTCCAGCAGCAACCTAGTCTTCCAAGGAAGTCTAGGTTGAGATATTGTGAGCTGTTACTCACTATTACTATTATTGTGAGCACATTAAAAATGAGCTATTGTCACACAGAGATGGTAAATGATTCAATTTCCACTCATTGGAGATGAACAGACCCTTAACCCTACCCCTCCCAGTCAGGCAAGGGGTGTTTGAAAAAGTTAAATTAGTGGAGAAGGCTGCAGGTGTAGCAGTGTCCTCTGGTTTGATCCAGGTTTCAGTCAGGGCCATGAGGTTGAGACTTGAATGACTGGAAATAGTAAGTATGATAAGTAATGAAGTTTGTTTTGTTTACAGCTGACAGGCAATTCCAGAGACCAATAGGAAAATAAAATAATGTAGTAGAGGACATAGGCAGGTTGCTAAAATTGCGCTGCCTTCAATGTGTGACTCGATTTATGAGTGTTTGTAATAGGAATTTGGAAGCACATAGACAGGTCACAAAAACAAACAGAATGAGAACAAGTTGTAGGAAAGAGGAAGGAAAAAAGTCAATACAGAAGTGCCTTGTCGGTGTCCTTGCACGGTGGACTCGCACTGGTAGACTCGCTGGTCTTTATACTCTTCGGTCTTCATGATGAGGGCTTCATACAAGGGCTGCCAACCAATTATATACAGAACAGGCAAATATTGTGGATGAGGATGAGATGGACTGTAGTACTTAATGCAGCTTGTGGCCACACCAGATACTGACTTCTTTTGATATTCATGCTTGTTACATGTTGGCATTTCATTCCACCACAGAGGAACCGAGAGGGTGAATGACTGACGTTGAAAAGCATAATGTATGACCAGGCCATTGCTGAGATGTGGGAAGTATAGCTCAACTGGTCATCAAACTTCCAGATTCCTTGCTTTCATCTAGGCTCAGGATTTTAGAACACTCTGTCTCCTTAGTATGTGTACAGTCTAAGAAGTTCTTACATAGAAAGTCTTTCATACAATGTTGTTGGAATTACTTGTAGCAATAATACAGTTTTATGGCCACATTCTGACCCAGATGCATTGCAAAATTCATGAATAAAACTTATTTGTAAAAAGATCTGTAAAACCATAAAACTGCTCTTGGCAGGCTTTCCAGCTTGCACTGTCAAACCTCTGCAACTGGTCCAGAATGCTGCAGCTAGAGTGGTCTTTAACAAGTCGAAGAGAGCACACGTCACTCCTCTCCTCACAAAATGGCACTGGTTGCCAATTGCATCAAATTCAAGTAACTGACGTTTGCCTACAGAACAACCACTGGCTCTGCTCCCTTTTACCTAAACACATTATTTCAGACTTACGTGCCATCCAGAAGCTTGCGCTCTGCAAGTGAACGCCGATCGCCTTGTGGTGCCATCTCAAAGAGGCACAAAATCACTTTCACGGACCTTCACCTTGACTGTTCCCTGCTGGTGGAATGATATGAGTCCATAGCCATTTTAAAGAAACGGCTGAAGACGCATCTTTTTCGCTAACACTTGATCCATTAATACTAACACTTTCTTTTTTCTTTTCTCTTCTACTTGATATCTTTTTTTTTATTTTTTTTTATACATAAACTGCGTTACACTAAACTGGGGAAGGGGCCACAGCGCTTTGGATAAAAGCATCTGAAATGGAAATGTAAACTGATGGAATGGTTTTGTTTTTGCAAGACATTTCAAGAAGACTACAACCTTGAGGTCAACACATTGTGCTTTGTTAGGCTGCATAGATTAGGTCAGCCGGAACCAGGGGCGCCGCCAGGAATTTTGGGCCCCATGACAAAAAAATCGAATTGGGCCCCCTCTGCGCAGCTGTTGTCACCAAATCTCTAGGACCTAACTGTCCCATCAAAAGCTTTACATAACTCTAATCAAAGCCTTGCAACTGTCTTGCTTCTTGTAGTTCAATACTAGTACTAGCACAATATTTACTGCTGGTGATTTGTAAATGCAAGTCTGCATACATTATGCAGTTCACTATTTGATGCCAGATTAAAAGCCACCATAAAAATGTCCTTAAAGCAACAGTATGTAAACATTTTTACCTTAAAATAATGTTTCCAAAATAGTTTCAGTGGTTCATCAAGTTGTAACAGGGTGAAAGGCACTTATGCCTCCGCTTTGCGTCTCTATATTTGCTATTACCACAGATCAGATGTTTCTGTAGTTCGAATAAGACATAAAAAACTACAAATTTGACTTGCTTTACGGCAAGCGTTACAATAGTCATTATTTTGTTTTTCGTCGTTTCTGATGTCGCAATACATCATACTTTCATAAAATCATGCAACATACTCTACCTTGTTTGTGGACATCGTTCATTCCAAAGCTTCTCAAATAAATTGCCCCTCCATGTAACGGCCAAAATACAATCTAAATGAATGCATCAAACTGGATTATTTTAATATTGTCTGTAATTTACATGCAGGTTGAGGTAAGCTACTCATTGTTTCTAACTGCATCCAGTACAGACAGGAGTTTCGTTTTTTATGTCATAATGGTCACATTATGAGAAAATAATTTGTGTTTGATTTCTGTCATTAATAAATATTTATGGTAATATTTTTTTACCTTTTTGTTATGGTAAAAAAAGAGCAATAGATTAGAGACAGAGAACCACACATATAGTCTCCCTGTAATGATGCTAAGTCATTACCACAGTGTTGCTCACCTTCTTCACTGGGACAGGGAGGGGTGCTGCAGTTATGGGGAGACTGGGGTGCTGGTGACTCCTCTGTTGTTAAGTCTGCTAAAAGGGGCATGGACAATGATTTAATGTGAATATCTTGCTAAAAGTTTCCCTGCACTGATTAAATGTTGATGAAATATAGGCTTACTAGCTAACACTAGCCTGCAGCTAGCTAGCTTATTTCACTATGGACAACAGGTTAATAATACCACTCACAGACTAAAGGCTACCCACCTTTCTTGGTGAAAAACTGGGATACAGAAATACACCCTTTTTTTCGTCTTTCCTCTCTCTCCTTTCTCTCTTTCCTTTTCTGAAAACCAGATTTTATTTTGCTTCTCAACATTATGATCTCTCTGTATTTCTAGCTTGCCGTGACTGTCTGCAACTAACTAATCACCGCGTCCGTCACTGATCATGAGTGCGCTAAGGCAGGACCAAACCATTTCATGCAGATACAGGGGGGTGGTCGGTCAATATTGATGTTTTATTTTTTGGTCAATGGGGATATTTCAAAATAAGTAAAATCAAAGACATCATTCATTTTATTATTATTTGAACTATACTCAATGATGATAGTTTATATAGTGTATAATATAATAAAAAAAATTTTTTTAGTTTTTACCTATTTGTTGGGGCCCCTGTCAGTCAGGGGCCCTTGGAATTGTCCTAACTTTTCCCCCCTATACGGCGCCCCTGGCCGGAACTGGGAACACTTCCCTTAAATCCTGATGTACTCGTTACATCATAAGAAGAATGGCATCTACGCTAATTTTAGTGTCTTTATTTATCCCGAGGTTTTCCCGCAGCCTGCCGGATCCAGGCCATATCCAGATCTGACAAAGGACCTTCGCCTGGACCCGATGACAACGCAGTGCTGAAGTGCCAACTAGCCTCTCCCTATGGAGGATCCATTTACCACTCTACAGATAAAGCATTGTGGGAAATTCGCGTATCTACCCCGTAGTGATAAAATAAAATAAAATTCTGTACCAAATTTATAGGCAGGACAAGTAGTTTAAGGCTTGGTTTGTAGAGAATTACAAACATGCGCACATATATTCAAACGCACATAACTATAGAATCAATTCTTGATGCGCACGTGAGCGCCATCAGCGTTTCTCACAGGTTCGCGTTTAAAGTCTGTGTAGAGAGAACGGTGTCGTCTTAGCGTCCCCTAATTTAATAACAAATTATCCTTTCGACGGAAGTGAATCAATCAAAACTAACTTTAGCTGGGAAATAACATTATTCAAGAACCGCTATAAAGCCAAAACAATCTGTTACCTTAAATTATACGTTTAACTCTGTAAAGCAGCTTTGAAACAATCTACATGGTTAAAAGCGCTATATAAATGAAGATGACTTGACTTGACTTTGTGTTCATTTATGTCCAGACATGAAAGTAGCACAGACAATGATTGCTATTACTGATGATGACACAAAGTGGAGACTAGTTTGGGAAAATTATGTTTATGTTTTTTTAGATCTCAGTTTTTCACCTTTAGATTTTATTGAGCAAAAAATGTATTTTAAAAGCCAATCTGTATTTCAGTTTTGAATACTGCTTTGCAAAGCAGTTGGTGTGGTCTATTTCCTTCAGACAAATTCATTCACAAAATTCTTTCACTTCCTGATTCTACCCTCTGATATATAAAGTTTGCATAAAGTTTGCATAACATTTTGATAACACTTTCTATGAAGCCCATGCTTATAATGAATTCTAGCCCCATTTACTTATTTATAAGTAAGTATTACTATTCTATAAATATATGTATAAATACTCATTAAGACCTATACTGCATTATAAGAACAGTTATAGTTACATTTATACGTGTATTATTCCTACATCTAGTACGTGTGGATTCCAGGTGTACCAGATGTGGGCCGGATCTGGGCAGACCGTATTTTGCTATCTGGGACTGTAGATGATAAAAATAGGATTAATAAATTGATTATATAAATGATTAATAAAGTTTTTTATTAGTTAGTTTGGTTCAGCTGTGTTCTCCACATTATCTTGTGTAAATTAGTTCATGTATGTTCCCTTGAGTTTGTCCAGTCACCGTTATATTTATGTGTGTGAACTCTTCTGCCTGTTTGGATCGCTACTGTCACAGTTATGTTCATCTGTTTATCTTGTTTTGATCAGTCATATTTTGTGTGTGTGTTTATCATACCTGCCTGCACCTTTTGGAGTATTATTATTAGTAAAACGTTAGTATTGGAGCCATTTGCCTCTTTGTCTTCTTCAGCCGGCACCACACCGTGACAGCTACCTGTTTGGATTATTTAACAGGTAATGAGTTACCTGTTAAATGCCATGCATATGGCTGAGGAGATATAGATTTCGTCAAATCAAAATTACCATTCATGGAACCATACGACTGACTAATTAATAAGTATAAATCAGTGTATAATAAATGATGAGGATATGCATTGAAAAAGCAAATGCATGACTTAATAAATATAAAAATATTATAAATGTAAATAACTGTTCTTATAAAGCTGAATAGGTCTTAATGAGTCTATAAATATTTATAGAATAGTAATACTTACTTAATAAACTAAATAAGTATAAATGGGGCTTTAATTCATTATAAGCATGGGCTTTATAAAAAAAGTGTTTCCAAATTGTTTTCTCCCTGCACAATTTACATGAACAAAATCAGTTCCTTGTTGAAATATAATAACATGTGTTGTATTTCCACTGAAAACACAAGCAAGCTAATTTGGCAGCATGATGTGCAAATAAGGACCAGGAAAAAAAACTCTAACAAGAGTTGGATTATATTGATAAACAGAAACTGAAAGAATAAAGAACACCACACCTCATATATAGACTCAAACCCCAACCGTATAATATTCTAATAAAGGACACATCAGCCACACATGAACACACAAAGGCACACAGCAGCTGCAATGTCAAGCACAGCAGTCAGTGAAGTAAAGTGGCTTTACAGAAATTAATATATGAATGAATGCATGAGGCATTTATATAGCGCTTTCATATGTACTACTGTACACCCAAAGTGCTTTACAATCACATCAATTCTCCTCAACCACCACCAGTGTTCAGCATCCACTTGGGTGATGCGACTGCAGCAACAGTACAATGGGGCCAGTGCGCTCACCACACAACAACTATAGGTGGAGAGAGAGTGATAGAGCCAATTCAATGGATGGTGATTATTAGGAGAACATGATTGGTAAGGGCCAATGGATGGAATTTGGCCAGGACACAGGGTTACACCCCTACTCTTTATGAGAAGTGCCATGTGATTTTTAATGACCACAGAGAGTCAGGACCTCAGTTTAACGTCTCATCCGAAGGACAGTGCTCTTTATAGTCTCCCCATCACTGGGGCGTTAGGACCCAAGTCAAATCAAGCCACCTTCATTTATATAGCGCTTTTAACAATATAGATTGTTTCAAAGCAGCTTTATAATGATAATAGTAAAACCAAAGAAACAGTGATTGTTTTGACTTTACATCAGCTCTAGAATAAAGTCATTGTCCAGCCAAAGCCAGATTTGATTGATTCACTTCCGTCGCAACGATCATTAGTTATTAAATTAGGGCCGCAAACACGACACCGTTCAATATGGAATGATATGCCGGACATTATTCAAAAGGAAATGCAAATACAATTTGCAATTGCGTTTTCAATTTGTGTACGCATAAAATGTGACATAATCCAAACGCAATTGCAAATCGCGCATTACCGTTTGCATTTTCGTTTAAGCGAATGCACACTGACAGCCACATTTCAAATGGAAAAGCAAAGTCCGTTTGCAACTGCGTTTCCCATATCTTACGAGTTTTGACCCTGTCATATTTAAATAGCAATTTCAATTACCACGTCTGCTTTTTCACTTTCTCAGCGTCGCGTATGTAGTCAGCCAAAACTCAAATGGAATCGCAATTCCCAGTATTTCCATTTCCGATGCCTTACATGGAAACCTGTCAATCAGGCAAGGGTGGGATTATGCTATGGGGCGTGTTTGTGTTGGAAAGTGACGTCACTCACAGTCGACGGCATTTGTCGGGCCATGCGTTCAATGGTTTTACGTAAATGTGTTGATCAGAAGATTGGGCCTTTTTTATGTACAATTTTCATTTAATCTCGTAATGGAGAAGTCAATCTCTCAGCTGCTGCAGCTCTGGAACAATCAACATCAGACGTGTCTCCATCGAGTGCTCCTTCCCCTGCGATGAATCGCACATCAACTGACGTTCAGGGTGAGGATTCGTTATTATTTTATTTATATAATATTTAATTATCTAATTCGCATAATATATAGCCTACTTGACCAATAACCATATCTTTCTTGGACCTGTAAAATGCGTCCGGTCGGGATTTTGAAGCTGGCTATAAAGGTCCCAAAATATGACATATTGGTGTGCATAACTTACAGGTTGTGTATGATATACTGAACACCAGTTGCCATGTTTTAATGTGTTCCTACCTGATTATTCTGTAATAATACAATCAATCAAAACTAACTTTAGCTGGGAAATAACATTATTCAAGAACCGCTATAAAGCCAAAACAATCTGTTACCTTAAATTATACGTTTATGTCTGTAAAGCAGCTTTGAAACAATCTACATTGTTAAAAGCGCTATATAAATGTTGGGGTGGCACACCAAAACTATAAACCATAATTTCAGAATTGTATTCTACTGTTGTAGTAACCCATACGGAAATGTAATATATGACATATCCCTATATCGCTAGTGATGCCGTCATATATGTTAAATATAAGACAATATATTGCTATCACATATACATATCTCTACATATATGTTGATATAGGTTTTTAACATATATAAATTTGCCATATTAAATGAGTATATTGACATATATTAAATATGATGTATATGATTATTATTTATATAATACTGTATGTTTTGACCATATATGTCACCGATATGTTTAATTTATATATGCCAAACTATTTACTATTTATTTCAAGTCTACAGATCAAGTCTACATATCCACATTTCATTTCAATTTCTATCTCATTTTCGAATCTTTTATAAATAAAATGTATTATTTATTATTATTTTACCTCTTCTTGACCAGCTCATAAAAACAAAACAAATACTACACAAATTCTATTTGAAAACTGATAATTATATATGTGACATGTATGTAAAAAAAAACACTATAATACATACATCAAATATATGGGCTGGTTTTATATGTCAATTGTTCCATTTTCTAATAGGTTTTATATATGGGCATACTGTATGGGTATATATATTTTATATATGTGGATATATTTCATATATGTATATTTCATATACCTAGGCTATGTACATATATTACATTTCCGTATGGGTAAACCGGCCTGAAGAAAACTATCAGAAAGACTTAAGGAAACTCCTACTGATATACTTTGGTTTATTGTGTTATATTTAACGGACAGTGCATCACGTTGCATGAATTTCTTAAATGAAATAAACAGAGTTCACAAGCAGGTTAATAATAATACACACACTCCATTTCATCATTGCAAATAACACATAGCCTATGACTCGACTGACAAAACTAGGAACTAACAGACACATGAAGTAAACTTGTGTGTAATTTACAAAGTCCAACCTTGCACTTGAAAACAATCTAAACTCTGTTATTATGACGCAGCTCTTATTGATGCGACTTACCAGCAGCGAGAGATGTGACTCTGCTGGTGGTGACGTAGCTCCGCCCGCAATATCACGCACACAAATGCGAGTGATGCAACAGCAAATGTCGAGTTTTCCCAATTAATGCCGAATTTAACAGCATTATTTAAACTCTGTTACACATATACATGCACCCAGGGGCGCAACTACCCAGTGTCAGAGGGGTATGCAGCAACAAATTAGGCGCCCCCCCACCCCCCCAAAAAAAAAAAAAAAAAAAAAAAGTGTCCAATGTAATGAACGAGGAACGAATGAGAGTTTACATATAAAATAAGTAGAAAATTGCTATTTATTAATAAAATTGAACTCTGTCCCTCTAGGGGGGTTCGGGGGCATGCCCCCCGTAAGAAAATGGTGTGCTTTTTAATGTTGAATTCATCAATCTGGTGCACTTTGAGAGTTCAAAATTAAAAGCTCCAACCCATATTCAGTGTGCAAATTAAACAAAGAAAAATGCAAACCTCTTTTAGTTACAGTGTCTGTCTACATTACACTACATAATAATAGTTATAATATTAATCCCATGATAGTAATAGCCATATATTGTAAAACAAATGCACTGAAAAATAAAGGAAACTTTCATAACTAGTTTTGTACTAATTTCTATACTTCACAATAAAGATGTGATTGGGTCAGCCCAGTGTCAATCAAGAAAAGTACCAATGGGCCGCTGATCTACGTGTTTCATGAAAAATGTCAGAAAAAAACCTAACACTGACTTTTTTTTTTTTTGACCAATGGATTACACACCGGCACTAACCCAGCATCGCCAATTAATAATTATAATAAATAAAAATAAAAAAAACGAACGGGCCTCCGATGTAGCAGCTACGAGTTTTATGGGCTGTGAAGACAAAAAAAAAAAGTAGGCCTATTAGATGTATCGGCCCAAAAAGGACCGGGAATCTCCCGGTAGCCCCGATGGCCAGTAGGCTATGCGTGGACGTCACACTTTAAAGGGGGGGTAAAATACTTAGTTTCAGTCAATCTCATGTTAATCTTGAGTACCTATAGAGTAATAGTGCGTCCTTCATATCTCCAAAAAGTCTTTAGTTTCATCATATTTATAAAATAAAAATACAGCTTTCCGATTCTATCCGGAAAAAGCCGAGGTCCTTGATTCTGGGCGTGGGCGGAGCTATAGAGTCAAGCGGGAGCATCCACAACATACAAACTGCATCCACTGTTCCAGTAACACTGGGTTCTTTGGGAAGCTGAACAAGGTAAACTTTCCCTCACATCCCAAAACACACTTTTTTGGAGACATTCTTGACATCAACCATTCCTATTTAGCGCTGCTGCTGATGATTTCCGGTAGTAGCGCGTCGATGAGCGCGGTCTTTCTCTCCTCTGGTCGACGTGTGCGTGAACGCGCTTTTCCGAGAGCAATGCTCATATAAGGAGTTCCACTCTGGTCTACGTCATTAGATCTACGATAGAAAAAAAACAGCCGAAACGTGTTGCAACCCGGAAGTATGATTTTCAGCACAGAAATTCTCTGTTATTCGTTCAAAATAACTTTTCAAACTTTGGCCATTATTAGCATGAGAATCCATCTCTTTAACACTGTAAACAACTCTGAATATATGAAACACCATTGTACCCCCCCTTTAAATCCTACCTGTTGCCTTTCACCATCCACTTATTTAGCTGCTGTCTCATCAATTGACATGCCATCTCCCTTTTCAGTCTTTCTTTTTCTATTTTTAGCCCCGACAGCTTTTTTACTTTATCCATCTTTATCGACGACAACTCTACTCGTACCTGCTCGCTCAGCGCTCACGGCGCCCCCGCCCGCTCACGATATTATCCCCCCTCTTCTAATTCAAAATTCTATGATGGAATCTTATGAGGGCGCCTACTCTAGCCAGTTAGTCCTCTAGGGTTATATAACATTGAGGAAATGCATAAATTATTTAGAAACGCACAACAGCAGCTCACAAATAGAAATTCTAATTTTTTTAAAATTAAAAAATATATATATTTTTACCATCGCTTTGGCGCCCCCGCTGGCGCTGCGCCCCTATGCGCCGCATATAGCGCATACCCACTTTTTGCGCCACTGCATGCACCAGCTAACGACGTTAGCTAGGACTCTTGTCAAAACATGTCAAAGACGCATCAAAAAGCTGTTGTAACAGTATACTGTAACCATTTGGCACTTAAAAGCAAGTCACGACACATAATTCCCCGTCTTCTTTTACTAAAGAATATTTTTTACTTATTTACTTACCGGTAGTCTTCGTCTTCTTTCTTAACTTCTTTTAAAATTGTTGACCGACGGGCACACGCTGAGCTGTTGCTGTCTGAGCGCGCAACAGCGGCATGTACGGAGGGGTGGGGGAGGGGCGGGCTACTGTGTGCGATCGAAAGTCTAGATCAGCTTGCCTGCCTGGCTGTGCATTAGGGATGAAATGCATAACTGATGCTACTAAATTTTTACTGGCCATTGGGGTGGCCAGGAGTCGGCCAGGGGTGGCCACGGCCACCCCTGGCCACCCCCTGGTGGCGCCATTGACTAGTTTGGGAAAATTATGTTTATGTTTTTTAGATCTCAGTTTTTCACCATTCGATTTTATTGAGCAAATAATGTATTTTAAAAGCCAATTTGTATTTCAGTTCCCTTTCGTTGTCACTTCGAGTTACGTCGAATGACGACGAATGGGGTTCGCTTAGAAGCCTATCCTCTTCGAACAGTAATAAAACGAGCCAATGGCAAGCAAATGCCATGGGTCTGCTGAATTTGCATAGCGTAACTCTGCCCCGTCTCGTGGGTATAAAGGAAGTGAGCCGGCAACATACAGATATGTTTTCGCTTTCGGAGCCAAGTTAATTCTTCACTCCACAAGCCATCCTGAGTTTCATCTCTGCATTCCTCTTCGAGACGAGCTTCCCTGTTATTTGGATCAGTTAATAGAATTAACTTGTTGTAGAATTAATACTTGAAACCTGAAATACTTGAAGTACTTAAAACTGTGCTGATGCAATTTGTTGAGGCTACAGTTGATCTTTGTTGATGTTGTCTTGAAAGAGAACCAGTTGGAGTCAGAGGATCTTTTTAACAACCATAAGAGAGTCAGGATCTTGATTTAACGTCTCATCCGAAGGACGGTGTCACCTTCGTATCACCTTCAGCGAGGTTCTAAGCGAGCTGAGGCGATACTAAACTGTGACGTGACACACGGCAGACTACTGATTGGTCAGAGATAATCGTCACTATTCACTGCGTCATTATTGCACGCGCCAGACGGAGTATCCTGAATAACCCCGACATTTTTTTATAGTTTTGCCAGAGATTGCGTGATATACCCATTAATAATATTATGTAAAACAGCATACACTCGATTTCCTCCATTGTCCTGTGTGTGTGGGTAGCGGGTGTGTGTCGCGTCGCTATGACGACCAGGTACTATTGTGGAAGTACTATCTGCAATGGAAAACGGAGCGAAACGCGAGCCGAGCCGAGACGAGGCGAGGCGAGGCGAGTCGAGCTGGTACTGGTAATGGAAAAGCGCCCTAACACCTCTTCCAGCAGCAACCTAGTCTTCCAAGGAAGTCTAGGTTGAGCTATTGTGAGCTGTTACTCACTATTACTATTATTGTGAGCACATTAAAAATGAGCTATTGTCACACAGAGATGGTAAAGGATTAAATTTCCACTCATTGGAGATGAACAGACCCTTAACCCTACCCCTCCCAGTCAGGCAAGGGGTGTTTGAAAAAGTTAAATTAGTGGAGAAGGCTGCAGGTGTAGCAGTGTCCTCTGGTTTGATCCAGGTTTCAGTTAGGGCCATGAGGTTGAGACTTGAATGACTGGAAATAGTAAGTATGACAAGTAATGAAGTTTGTTTTGTTTACAGCTGACAGGCAATTCCAGAGACCAATAGGAAAATAAAATAATGTAGTAGAGGACATAGGCAGGTTGCTAGGATTGCGCTGCCTCCAATGTGTGACTCGATTTATGAGTGTTTGTAATAGGAATTTGGAAGCACATAGACAGGTCACAAAAACAAACAGAATGAGAACAAGTTGTAGGAAAGAGGAAGGAAAAAAGTCAATACAGAAGTGCCTTGTCGGTGTCCTTGCACGGTGGACTCGCACTGGTAGACTCGCTGGTCTTCATGATGGCTGCCAACCAATTATATACCCACCTAATATGTTGTTATTGAATTCTTGGTGGAAGAGTGGAGAAACATCTCACAGCAAGAACAGGCAAATATTGTGGATGAGGATGAGATGGACTGTAGTACTTAATGCAGCTTGTGGCCACACCAGATACTGACTTCTTTTGATATTCATGCTTGTTGCATGTTGGCATTTCATTCCACCACAGAGGAACCGAGAGGGTGAATGACTGACGTTGAAAAGCATAATGTATGACCAGGCCATTGCTGAGATGTGGGAAGTATAGCTCAACTGGTCATCAAACTTCCAGGTTCCTTGCTTTCATCTAGGCTCAGGATTTTAGAACACTCTGTCTCCTTAGTATGTGTACAGTCTAAGAAGTTCTTACATAGAAAGTCTTTCATACAATGTTGTTGGAATTACTTGTAGCAATAATACAGTTTTATGGCCACATTCTGACCCAGATGCATTGCAAAATTCATGAATAAAACTTATTTGTAAAAAGATCTGTAAAA
The DNA here is from genome assembly GCA_033366665.1 of Phoxinus dragarum. Taxonomy (NCBI): domain Eukaryota; kingdom Metazoa; phylum Chordata; class Actinopteri; order Cypriniformes; family Leuciscidae; genus Phoxinus; species Phoxinus dragarum. The sequence continues at coordinate 276,912 of JARPMJ010000361.1, read as the reverse complement.
CCATAAAACTGCTCTTGGCAGGCTTTCCAGCTTGCACTGTCAAACCTCTGCAACTGGTCCAGAATGCTGCAGCTAGAGTGGTCTTTAACAAGTCGAAGAGAGCACACGTCACTCCTCTCCTCACAAAATGGCACTGGTTGCCAATTGCATCAAATTCAAGTAACTGACGTTTGCCTACAGAACAACCACTGGCTCTGCTCCCTTTTACCTAAACACATTATTTCAGACTTACGTGCCATCCAGAAGCTTGCGCTCTGCAAGTGAATGCCGATCGCCTTGTGGTGCCATCTCAAAGAGGCACAAAATCACTTTCACGGACCTTCACCTTGACTGTTCCCTGCTGGTGGAATGATATGAGTCCATAGCCATTTTAAAGAAACGGCTGAAGACGCATCTTTTTCGCTAACACTTGATCCATTAATACTAACACTTTCTTTTTTCTTTTCTCTTCTACTTGATATCTTTTTTTATTTTATTTTTATACATAAACTGCGTTACACTAAACTGGGAAGGGGCCACAGCGCTTTGGATAAAAGCATCTGAAATGGAAATGTAAACTGATGGAATGGTTTTGTTTTTGCAAGACATTTCAAGAAGACTACAACCTTGAGGTCAACACATTGTGCTTTGTTAGGCTGCATAGATTAGGTCAGCCGGAACTGGGAACACTTCCCTTAAATCCTGATGTACTCGTTACATAATAAGAAGAATGGCATCTACGCTAATTTTAGTGTCTTTGTTTATTCCGAGGTTTTCCCGCAGCCTGCCGGATCCAGGCCATATCCAGATCTGACAAAGGACCTTCGCCTGGACCCGATGACAACGCAGTGCTGAAGTGCCAACTAGCCTCTCCCTATGGAGGATCCATTTACTACTCTACAGATAAAGCATTGTGGGAAATTCGCGTATCTACCCCGTAGTGATAAAATAAAATAAAATTCTGTACCAAATTTATAGGCAGGACAAGTAGTTTAAGGCTTGGTTTGTAGAGAATTACAAACATGCGCACATATATTCAAACGCACATAACTATAGAATCAATTCTTGATGCGCACGTGAGCGCCATCAGCGTTTCTCACAGGTTCGCGTTTAAAGTCTGTGTAGAGAGAACGGTGTCGTCTTAGCGTCCCCTAATTTAATAACAAATTATCCTTTCGACGGAAGTGAATCAATCAAAACTAACTTTAGCTGGGAAATAACATTATTCAAGAACCGCTATAAAGCCAAAACAATCTGTTACCTTAAATTATACGTTTAACTCTGTAAAGCAGCTTTGAAACAATCTACATGGTTAAAAGCGCTATATAAATGAAGATGACTTGACTTGACTTTGTGTTCATTTATGTCCAGACATGAAAGTAGCACAGACAATGATTGCTATTACTGATGATGACACAAAGTGGAGACTAGTTTGGGAAAATTATGTTTATGATTTTTTAGATCTCAGTTTTTCACCTTTAGATTTTATTGAGCATATAATGTATTTTAAAAGCCAATCTGTATTTCAGTTTTGAATACTGCTTTGCCAAGCAGTTGGTGTGGTCTATTTCCTTCAGACAAATTCATTTCACAAAATTCTTTCACTTCCTGATTCTACCCTCTGATATATAAAGTTTGCATAAAGTTTGCATAACATTTTTGATAACACTTTCTATGAAGCCCATGCTTATAATGAATTCTAGCCCCATTTACTTATTTATAAGTAAGTATTACTATTCTATAAATATATGTATAAATACTCATTAAGACCTGTACTGCATTATAAGAACAGTTATAGTTACATTTCTACGTGTATTATTCCTACATCTAGTACGTGTGGATTCCAGGTGTACCAGATGTGGGCCGGATCTGGGCAGACCGTATGTTGCTATCTGGGACTGTAGATGATAAAAACAGGATTAATAAATTGATTATATAAATGATTAATAAAGTTTTTATTAGTTAGTTTGGTTCAGCTGTGTTCTCCACATTATCTTTTGTAAATTAGTTCATGTATGTTCCCTTTGAGTTTGTCCAGTCACCGTTATATTTATGTGTGTGAACTCTTCTGCCTGTTTGGATCGCTACTGTCACAGTTATGTTCATCTGTTTATCTTGTTTTGATCAGTCATATTTTGTGTGTGTGTTTATCCTACCTGCCTGCACCTTTTGGAGTATTATTATTAGTAAAACGTTAGTATTGGAGCCATTTGCCTCTTTGTCTTCTTCAGCCGGCACCACACCGTGACAGCTACCTGTTTGGATTATTTAACAGGTAATGAGTTACCTGTTAAATGCCATGCATATGGCTGAGGAGATATAGATTTCGTCAAATCAAAATTACCATTCATGGAACCATACGACTGACTAATTAATAAGTATAAATCAGTGTATAATAAATGATGAGGATATGCATTGAAAAAGCAAATGCATGACTTAATAAATATAAAAATAATATAAATGTAAATAACTGTTCTTATAAAGCTGAATAGGTCTTAATGAGTCTTTATAAATATTTATAGAATAGTAATACTTACTTAATAAACTAAATAAGTATAAATGGGGCTATAATTCATTATAAGCATGGGCTTTATAAAAAAAGTGTTTCCAAATTGTTTTCTCCCTGCACAATTTACATGAACAAAATCAGTTCCTTGTTGAAATATAATAACATGTGTTGTATTTCCACTGAAAACACAAGGAAGCTAATTTGGCAGCATGATGTGCAAATAAGGACCAGGAAAAAAACTCTAACAAGAGTTGGATTATATTGATAAACAGAAACTGAAAGAATAAAGAACACCACACCTCAATATATAGACTCAAACCCCAACCGTATAATATTCTAATAAAGGACACATCAGCCACACATGAACACACAAAGGCACACAGCAGCTGCAATGTCAAGCACAGCAGTCAGTGAAGTAAAGTGGCTTTACAGAAATTAATATATGAATGAATGCATGAGGCATTTATATAGCGCTTTCATATGTACTACTGTACACCCAAAGTGCTTTACAATCACATCAATTCTCCTCAACCACCACCAGTGTTCAGCATCCACTTGGGTGATGCGACTGCAGCAACAGTACAATGGGGCCAGTGCGCTCACCACACAACAACTATAGGTGGAGAGAGAGTGATAGAGCCAATTCAATGGATGGTGATTATTAGGAGAACATGATTGGTAAGGGCCAATGGATGGAATTTGGCCAGGACACAGGGTTACACCCCTACTCTTTATGAGAAGTGCCATGTGATTTTTAATGACCACAGAGAGTCAGGACCTCAGTTTAACGTCTCATCCGAAGGACAGTGCTCTTTATAGTCTCCCCATCAATGGGGCGTTAGGACCCAAGTCAAGTCAAGCCACCTTCATTTATATAGCGCTTTTAACAATATAGATTGTTTCAAAGCAGCTTTAGAGTGATAATAGTAAAACCAAAGAAACAGTGATTGTTTTGGCTTTACATCAGCTCTAGAATAAAGTCATTGTCCAGCCAAAGCCAGATTTGATTGATTCACTTCCGTCGCAACGATCATTAGTTATTAAATTAGGGCCGCAAACACGACACCGTTCAATATGGAATGATATTCCGGACATTATTCAAAAGGAAATGCAAATACAATTTGCAATTGCGTTTTCAATTTGTGGACGCATAAAATGTGACATAATTCAAACGCAATTGCAAATCGCGCATTACCGTTTGCATTTTCGTTTAAGCGAATGCACACTGACAGCCACATTTCAAATGGAAAAGCAAAGTCCGTTTGCAACTGCGTTTCCCATATCTTACGAGTTTTGACCCTGTCATATTTAAATAGCAATTTCAATTACCACGTCTGCTTTTTCACTTTCTCAGTGTCGCGTATGTAGTCAGCCAAAACTCAAATGGAATCGCAATTCCCAGTATTTCCATTTCCGATGCCTTACATGGAAACCTGTCAATCAGGCAAGGGTGGGATTATGCTATGGGGCGTGTTTGTGTTGGAAAGTGACGTCACTCACAGTCGACGGCATTTGTCGGGCCATGCGTTCAATGGTTTTACGTAAAATGTGTTGATCAGAAGATCGGGCCTTTTTTATGTACAATTTTCATTTAATCTCGTAATGGAGAAGTCAATCAATAATTGTTCCCTTTCGTCCAGGGAACTCCGACGTACGTCGGGTTCCCCTGACGAATTGGGATCACGCTAGGGAGCCTATTACCTTCGAGAACTAAACAAAAAGCCAATGAACATTAGCATGCAACATTTGCATTCCGCGGACCCGCCCGTCAGCGCGGGTATAAAAGCCGGAAGTAAACATTGCATCATCGCCTTTCGCTTCGGAGCCTCAGTATTCCTGAATCTTCAAGCCAAGCCTTCTGGAGACAAAACAAAGTATTACCTGGAGAGCAGAAATCGCTGGTGTGACGGCGCGGTGCAGCGATCCTCGCCCTCGGCAGCAAAGGGTTGCAGTTTTCCCCCGGTTGTCTGCTGCGGTGGTCCCTCGGCGCTTCGGCGTTTTCTCTCTCTCTCTCTCTCTCTTGTTTTCTCTCTCTCTTTTTCTGTCTAAAAGAGCTGGCGGGTGTTTCGCGTCCTTTTCAGGATGTCGACTCACCCGTGCGTTTCTGGATGTGGTAGACTTCTCCCTCCGGATGATGGCCATCAACACTGTCTCGCATGTTTGGGCTTAAGGCATGCTGAGGCAGCGTTGTTGGATGAGTCATGCTCTCTCTGTGGGAGCATGGCCATCGCGACGCTCCGCTCGAGACTAAGATCCCTGAAATATGGGGGAGTCCCTTCGGAGAATGCTCGATCTAGTTCGTCTGTCGGTTCAGTTCGACAGGCGGCTACTTCGGTCATTCCCGTTGGTGAGCGTATGAGGGTTACAGTGCGGAATGTCTCGTGTGGTGAAACATCCTCGCGAGCTTCCCACTCCTCTAGCAGCTCGCTGCCAGCGGCGCTTCCGGGGGAACTTCCGGGGCCGTCCCTTACGGTTCCGGTTGTTTCCTTTGGAGCGCCCCCGGAGGATCAGATGTCTATCGCGGCATCGGAAGAGGCGCAATCATCTTCGGGTGAGGAGTCAGCGGCTCCACCCCCTTCGGGTGCGGTGGTTGCGGCTGACGCTGATCCCGAGGTGGTTGCCATGCTCGAAAGGGCGGCCGCGAATGTGGGACTCGAGTGGAACCCTCCGCCCGGGCCCTCGCATTCGCGGCTTGATGATTGGCCTGCTGCGGTGCGTGCGGATGCCCCGCGCACCGCTCCAGTGCCCTTCTTCCCTGAAGTGCATGAGGAGTTGAGGAAGTCCTGGTCGGCGCCTCTGGCGTACCGGCGGGGGCCTCCTCGCCCCTCCCTCTTCACCACCCTTGACGGCGGGGCGGCGCACGGGTACGAGGGAATCCCCCCAGTGGAGCGGTCTATCGCGATGCAACTGTGTCCGAAGACCGCTTCCACCTGGCGGGGTGCCCCTTCACTCCCCTCCCGCGCCTGTAGGTTCTCCTCGGGTCTAACCGGGGAGGCCTATAAGGCGTGTGGAGACGCCGCCTCCGCCCTGCATGCCATGGCTCTGCTTCAGGTCCACCAGGCCAAAGCACTCCATGACCTGCAGGGGGGTGGTCCCGACCCAGCCTTGCTGCAGGAGCTGCGTGCGGCGACCAACTTCGCTCTACGGGCGACGAAGGTTACCGCACGTTCGCTGGGTCGGGCGATGTCCACACTTGTGGTCCAGGAGCGCCACCTATGGCTCACCCTTGCGGATATGCGGGAAGCCGAGAGGAACAAACTTCTCGACTTCCCCGTGTCCCAAGGGGGCCTCTTCGGCGAGGCGGTGGATAACTTGGCCCAAGAGTTTTCCGCCGCCCAGAAGCAGTCGGAAGCTATGCGGCATGTCCTGCACAGGAGGAAGGCCGCTGCTGGCCCAACTCCTGTTGCTGCACAGCCTCCGGCCGCTCGTCACCGAGGTCGTCCTCCTGCGGCCGCTCCCCCTCCAGGCCAGCAGCCTCAGCCTGGGGGACGGAGGTCGGGCCGTAAGAGGGCGGCCCAGCCCGCTCCGACGCCACCTGCACCTTCCAGGAAGAAGAGAGGTGGGCGTCGTTCCTGATGCGGGCGACCTGGATCAGGATGTTGCTGCTCTGCGGGAGGCGGGTCCCTATTCGCCTCCTTCCCCCGGGAGAGGGCCGGGTGGAGAATCCTTGTTTTGTTTTTGTTCCGCCACTGACACAGTCAGTGGTACCCACTTTATCAATAAAAGAGCAGTTTCCGAAACATCCTTTTCCAGGTCATCCACGGCCGAGACTGTCGGGCACGCAGTCTCCCCCGTGCGAGAGGGTCGCAGCGGCGGCGCGTGTCGTTTCAGTGTGACACGGCCCCCGCTCCCCTCTCCCCAGCCTGCGGGTAGCGGCCTCGCGGAACCCTCCGCGTCGCCCCGGCCTGCGGCTGGCCACGGAGGCGCAGAGACGGGGTTACGAGGAGTCAGGGCCTCGTTCCTCGTCTCTCCCCCTCCCCTCGCCACGGGGCGGCCCGCAGCAGAGGGTACACGAAGAACCCTCTCTGCCGTCTGCCCCCCGGTGTGGACAGGTAGGTGTCAGTACCTGCGCCCAGACCCCGCTCGCGGTCGCCATGTCGTCGCTGGAGCCGGGTCCCTGTCCCCCGCCCTGCTGCCCCTCCGCGGGTACGCCGGTGGTTCGGGTGGGTCTACTCGCTCGGTTCCTGGAGGCCTGGCTAGCGCTTCCAGCTCCGTCCCGGTGGATCCTCCGCACCATTCGGCTCGGCTACGCAATTCAGTTTGCTCGCCGGCCTCCCAGGTACAGGGGTATTTTCTTCACCCGTGTGCGGTCAGAGGATGCCCCTGTCCTGCGGAAAGAGATCGATGTCCTGCTGGCGAAGGACGCGATCGAGCCGGTCCCTCCTGCCGAGATGAGGTCCGGGTTTTACAGCCCCTACTTCATTGTACCCAAGAAAAGCGGTGGGTTACGACCGATCCTGGACCTGCGTTCCTTGAATCGGGCCCTGCACAAACTCCCCTTCAAGATGCTCACGCAGAAGCGCATTTTCGAATGCATCCGTCCCCGGGATTGGTTTGCAGCAATCGACCTGAAGGACGCTTACTTTCACGTCTCGATACTTCCTCGACACAGACCGTTCCTGCGGTTTGCGTTCGAGGGTCGAGCGTATCAGTACAGAGTCCTACCCTTCGGGCTGGCCCTGTCCCCCCGTGTCTTCACGAAAGTCGCGGAGGCGGCCATTGCTCCCATGAGAGAGCAAGGCGTTCGCATCCTCAATTACCTCGACGACTGGCTCATTATAGCTCACTCTCGGGATGTTCTGTGCGAACACAGGGACATGGTGCTCCGGCATCTCAGTCAGTTGGGTCTTCAGGTCAACTGGGACAAGAGCAAACTCTGCCCCACGCAGAGGATCTCTTATCTCGGTATGGAGCTGGACTCGGTCGCCCAGACTGCGCGCCTCACAGAGGAGCGCGTCCAGTCAGTGCTCACCTGCCTCAGGTCTTTTCGAGGCAGGACAGCGGTTCCACTGAAACAATTTCAGAGGCTCCTGGGGCATATGGCGGCCGCAGCGGCGATTACACCGCTCGGCCTATTACATATGAGACCGCTACAGCGCTGGCTTCACGATCGAGTCCCCAGGTGGGCGTGGCAGAGTGGCACGTTCCGGGTCCAAGTGACCCCGCACTGCCGCCAAACCTTCTCCCCGTGGTCGGACCCTGCGTTCCTTCGGGCTGGAGTGCCCCTGATCCAGGTTTCCAGGCATGCTGTGGTTTTCACAGATGCCTCTGCCACGGGGTGGGGGGCCACGTACAAAGGGCATGCAGTCTCGGGTCTGTGGACGGGGCCCCAGCTGCATTGGCACATCAACTGCCTGGAGTTGCAAGCAGTACGTCTAGCTTTGTGTCGCCTCGTAGGGGTTCTCAGACACAAGCACGTACTGGTCCGTACGGACAACACTGCGACCGTTGCGTACATCAACCGTCAAGGTGGTCTACGCTCCCGTCGTATGTCGCGACTCGCCTCCCACCTCCTCCTATGGAGTCAGAAGCATCTGAGGTCGCTTCATGCCGCTTACGTGCCGGGGGCTCTCAACCGTGTGGCCGACGAGCTTTCACGGTTCACCCCCCTGCCCGGAGAATGGCGACTCCATCCCCAGGCGGTCCAGCTGATTTGGAGTGTCTTCGGAGCGGCGCAGGTCGACCTGTTCGCCTCTCCGGACACGACCCATTGCCAGTGGTTTTACTCCCTGTCCGAGGGGACCCTCGGCACGGACGCCCTGGCTCACAGCTGGCCCCGGGGCCTACGCAAATATGCGTTCCCCCCAGTGAGCCTTCTTGCGCAGACTCTGTGCAAGGTCAGGGAGGAAGAGCAGCAGGTCTTGCTAGTGGCGCCGTACTGGCCCACCAGGACTTGGTTCCCAGAACTCATGCTCCTCTCGACAGCCCCTCCTTGGCCGATTCCTCTGAGGAAGGATCTACTTTCTCAGAGACGGGGCACTCTACGGCACCCGCGTCCAGACCTCTGGAAACTCCATGTCTGGTCCCTGGACGGGACGCGGAGGTTCTGAGTGGTCTGCCACAGGCAGTGGTAGACACTATCGCTTCCGCTAGAGCCCCCTCTACGAGGCGCCTCTATGCGTTGAAATGGAACCTGTTCGTCGCTTGGTGCTCCTCCCGTCAGGAGGACCCCCGAACTTGCCCGATCGGCGTTGTGCTTTCTTTCCTGCAAGATGGGTTGGAGCGTAGGCTGTCCCCTTCAACCCTCAAAGTGTATGTCGCTGCCATTGCGGCGCATCACGATGCAGTTGACGATAAGTCGGTGGGAAAGCACGACCTGGTCATCAGATTCCTGAAGGGTGCTAGGAGGTTAAACCCTCCTCGCCCTGTACACTCTGTACCCCCTTGGGACTTGACTCTGGTACTGAGAGCTCTCCAGAGTCCTCCCTTTGAGCCTTTGCTGACAGTAGAGCTTGATATCCTGTCTATTAAGACAGCGCTCCTGTTAGCATTGGCTTCTTTTAAAAGGGTCGGGGATCTGCAAGCATTTTCGGTCGACGAATCGTGCCTAGAGTTCGGGCCGGGCCTGTCCCACGTAACACTGAGACCCCGCCCCGGATATGTGCCCAAGGTTCCTACCACTCCGTTTAGAGATCAGGTAGTGAACCTGCAAGCGCTGCCCCAGGAGGAGGCAGACCCAGCCCTAGCTTTTCTCTGTCCCGTCCGCTCCTTGCGGTGTTACGTTGACAGAACGCAAAGCTTCAGGACCTCAGACCAGCTCCTTGTCTGTTACGGAGGCCGGCAGAAGGGGAAGGCCGTCTCCAAGCAGAGGTTAGCCCACTGGATAGTGGATGCCATCACCCGAGCCTATGAGGCTCAGGGTGAGCCTTGTCCCCCCAGGTTGCGCGCTCACTCAACTAGAGGTGTTGCCGCTTCCTGGGCGTTGGCTCAAGGCGCCTCGCTGACAGACATTTGTAGAGCTGGGGGCTGGGCGACACCTAACACGTTTGCTAGGTTCTATAACCTCCGTGTGGAACCGGTTTCCTCCCGGGTTCTGGCTTCGTCCAGTGGGTCGAGGGAATAGGTTGTGTCGGCTTGCTGCGCCACTCTGTAATCAGATAAGTGCGTCCCTTCCGCTCCGCTGGCCCCTAAGTGGTAACCTCGTTGAGCTCCTCCATCACCCCCCCGGCGCCCGGCGTAGCGGACCGCCCGGCGCCAGGTTTGCTCCTCTAGCTAGAGTCGTAGCAGACTGGGTGTTCAGTGGTCTTGTGTACCGGTTTTTGCCACGTGCAGTCCAGCCGTGTCTTCCCCGACGGACTCGCGCCGTCGTCCTTGTTGTATGCGCTCCCAATTCCAATGGTTGGGACCATCTCAGGGACTCCATATGTTCACTATGTGAATTCATATGAGTATTCCAGGCCAGATCAGGCATCCTGGTTTTCCGTAGTGTGCCCCCCCCCCCCCGGGGGTTGAGGCACGCTTCCCAGTGTTATCCAATGTCCTCTGTGTGGGTCTTGCGGAACAGCAGTGGATTCCTAGCAGCCCCCGAAATTTATTGAAAAAACTGCTGTAGGGCGGCTTAGCTGGGCACTGGAAGGGGCCAGCACCATGGCGTTTTATTAGGGATCCCAATTCGTCAGGGGAACCCGACGTACGTCGGAGTTCCCTGGACGAAAGGGAACGTCTCGGTTACGTATGTAACCCTCGTTCCCTGAGTACAGGGAACGGAGACGTACGTCCCTTTGCCATGTGGCTGCACCTTCGCAGGGGTCCGTTACTTCGGCTCCTCAGCGAAAAGCGATGATGCAATGTTTACTTCCGGCTTTTATACCCGCGCTGACGGGCGGGTCCGCGGAATGCAAATGTTGCATGCCAATGTTCATTGGCTTTTTGTTTAGTTCTCGAAGGTAATAGGCTCCCTAGCGTGATCCCAATTCGTCAGGGGAACCCGACGTACGTCTCCGTTCCCTGTACTCAGGGAACGAGGGTTACATACGTAACCGAGACGTTTTCCCAGGTAACTTCTAACATTGTGAAATGAAATAGTTCTATCATATATAATATCAATGCAGAATTACGTTTCTACGTAATCTATTTTCATTTTCTAAACGTTTCTATTTTATTTTTTAACCCTCTGGGGTCTAAGGTGTTTTTGGGGTCCTTGAGATGTTTTGACATGCCCTGATATTTGTATTTTTTTCAGTTGCTTATAAACATATTAATGGCAAAGGTGTAATTACACTCTATTTAGCATGAACATGGCTAGCATAATATGTGAGCAACATACATGTACATGTTTGCATTTTTGAGAGAATATTATTTATGCGTGGTTATTCAAAAAACTCAAACTTAAATTTTCTGATATAAGACCACAAACGACCAACTTCACATATTCCCACAATACTTTTGACTAATGGATCTTGTCGGCTAGAGTATTTACTTCAAAATGATCTGAAAATCATCCGGGCTAATCATTCAAATTAAACAATAGATTGATTTAAATTTTGTAAGACACTTTTTGTTTGGAAAGGCAATATGCAGGTGGGCGTGAATGATCCAACAAGGTCATGAATAATGTCCTCATTCACACCTGAGGAGACAAAGAAGACCTGCTAATGCTGCATACTAATGAGCCTTAGGTGTCACTGTGGCTACAAGAAAAAATGCAAAGACAACACACACACATATATACATACATACATACATATATATACCGGTATATATATATATATATATTACTACAGAATTGGAAACATCTTGAAAAATGTATTTTTCCACAAACTGTATGCTTGCAAATTGTATAATATCCAAGGTAAACATTTCTAGTAATTGTGCAGTTAATTCTCATTCGTATTTTCAGAAAGTTTTGGATTATGTAGGCTATCCTCTCCCCAAATTTGTCACTAATAAAACACAAAAATAATTTATAGAGAAGGCTTATATTGACCTTTTAAGATTTTGTTTGCACCTTGTAAATTAGGTTTTGATGTGGCAGTAAAAGCTTTATAAATGATCTATCCAAAACGAAATGTTGTCTTTCATATTTCGTCTGTAACATATGGTCTTTTATAATATATATTAGGGCATAAATGTTAATTTGCAGTTTAATATGTTGCTTATACAAATACATTTTATTTCAACGTATTCAGTCGATTTTCACTCATCTCAGTAGGCAATATAGTTTGCTAAAAGCGAAACTCGCGCGAGCTGGAGTAAACAACAGCATGTGCCGTTCATTCATTCAAACACAGAAACGCGCTAGCTGGAGTAAACAACAGCATGTGCCGTTCATTCATTCAAACACAGAAACGCGCGAGCTGGCGTTACAACAGCATGTGCCGTTCATTCATTCAAACACAGAAACGCGCTAGCTGGAGTAAACAACAGCATGTGCCGTTCATTCATTCAAACACAGAAACGCGCGAGCTGGCGTTACAACAGCATGTGCCGTTCATTCATTCAAACACAGAAACGCGCGAGCTGGAGTAAACAACAGCATGTGCCGTTCATTCATTCAAACACAGAAACGCGCGAGCTGGAGTAAACAACAGCATGTGCCGTTCATTCATTCAAACACAGAAACGCGCGAGCTGGAGTAAACAACAGCATGTGCCGTTCATTCATTCAAACACAGAAACGCGCTAGCTGGAGTAAACAACAGCATGTGCCGTTCATTCATTCAAACACAGAAACGCGCGAGCTGGCGTTACAACAGCATGTGCCGTTCATTCATTCAAACACAGAAACGCGCGAGCTGGCGTTACAACAGCATGTGCCGTTCATTCATTCAAACACAGAATTGCGCGAGCTGGAGTTACAACAGCATGTGCCGTTCATTCATCCAAACACAGAAACGCGCGAGCTGGCGTTACAACAGCATGTGCCGTTCATTCATTCAAACACAGAAACGCGCTAGCTGGAGTAAACCACAGCATGTGCCGTTCATTCATTCAAACACAGAAACGCGATTCAAATTTAAACAGTCTTTTGCGGTTTACAGACACCATTTCATATCGCGATTAGAACAAAGCACTTACTGATGATCTGCAGCTGGATCCGTTGTTCGGCTACTCCAGCACGTTTGAGGTAAAATTTCCAGGATTATCACGATATTATTATTCCTCACAGCGAGTGTGTTGTCCAGCTGTTGTGGGCGTTGACTGGTTTGCATGTGTTGCTTCAGATTAGAATTTGAATAGCGCGCGCTCTCGATGGGCGTGTCACATTAGCAGAGTAATGAGCTGGCAGAAAGATAATGAGCACAGCTGATCTCTCGCTCTTTATATATAGATTACATAAACAGAGAATATTTATTTTAGTTTTGAATTAGATAATTTAAAACTACACACTTAAATGATTATAGAGATATATAGTTCATGTCTGAGTGAATAGTATTCACTGAGTTTTATTTGAGTTTAGAGACGTGCTTTAGAAAAAAAGTTCACGGAGACGGAGAGGCAGAAAGCACTCCCTGTTTAATTTCTTTATTTTACAAAAGTACAATGTTTTATTTCGATTGTAAGTGGACACATAAAAAAGTAGACATTTAACAGCTTATTTTTTCATATTTCTTAATGCTGTATGACCAAAACTGACTGAGTATTTTAGGTCTATTTTGCTGCTATGTGAAAAAAAACGCGCAAATCACGCCGGCGTGATTGCCGACCCCAGGGGGTTAAAAGACATGCTGTACACATTTTGTTTGCCTTTCAGGTAAATATTGTCAGCCAGAGGATTTTACAGATTACCTCTATAAACAGTTTCCGAAGCTCAGAGATGCTGGAGGCTATGAACTTCTTAAGACTCGAGGTGCTACCCGCTCAAAGTCATTGGAGATAATCCCTTGTCCTAATGAAGGATACTCGGCAGAGTATTTGAGCAACAGTACCCTTGGCATAGGAGTTAGCATGATTTTCATCAGACCTCTTCAGAAAGGTCTAAGCTTGGAGGTATGTAAACTGCATAAATAAAGCATGGAAAATGACTGTTAAGATTTGCCATGTCTGACTTTTTTTTTTCTTTTTCTTTTTTACATGGACAAGTACTCAGAGGGAAAATCAGGACAAGGGCCACAAGTGCCTTGTTTGTACTGCCAAGTAAAAATGTCTGTTGCTGAAATGCAGAAACATGTCGACCAATGTGAAATGTAAGTGATGCATGGAAAACTTTCTAACTAAACAATAGAATGTTAAAACATTCTAAAAGTGTAATAGAGTTGTTATTTAAATAGATGATTTCTACCTTCCATTTTTCTACATGTATTTTCATTTCCTTTTTTAATAAATCAGGTTGGAGGGAGGGGCATGCCAAATCCCCCAAAGCAGCAGCGAGGAATTACCTAGAAGCAGCAGAGAGAGTTTTCCTAGAAACAGCAGCGAGGAATTACCTAGAAGCAGCAGAGAGAGTTTTCTTAGAGACAGCAGCGAGGAATTACCTAGAAGCAGCAGACAGAGTTTTCTTAGAGACATTAGCGAGGAATTACCTAGAAGCAGCAGAGAGAGTTTTCCTAGAAACAGCAGCGAGGAATTACCTAGAAGCAGCAGAGAGAGTTTTCCTAGAGACAGCAGCGAGGAATTACCTAGAAGCAGCAGAGAGAGTTTTCCTAGAGACAGCAGTGAGGAATTACCTAGAAGCAGCAGACAGAGTTTTCTTAGAGACAGCAGCGAGGAATTACCTAGAAGCAGCAGACAGAGTTTTCTTAGAGACATTAGCGAGGAATTACCTAGAAGCAGCAGAGAGAGTTTTCCTAGAAACAGCAGCGAGGAATTACCTAGAAGCAGCAGACAGAGTTTTCTTAGAGACATTAGCGAGGAATTACCTAGAAGCAGCAGAGAGAGTTTTCCTAGAGACAGCAGCGAGGAATTACCTAGAAGCAGCAGAGAGAGTTTTCCTAGAGACAGCAGCGAGGAATTACCTAGAAGCAGCAGAGAGAGTTTTCCTAGAGACAGCAGTGAGGAATTACCTAGAAGCAGCAGACAGAGTTTTCTTAGAGACAGCAGCGAGGAATTACCTAGAAGCAGCAGACAGAGTTTTCTTAGAGACAGCAGCGAGGAATTACCTAGAAGCAGCAGACAGAGTTTTCTTAGAGACAGCAGCGAGGAATTACCTAGAAGCAGCAGACAGAGTTTTCTTAGAGACAGCAGCGAGGAATTACCTAGAAGCAGCAGAGAGAGAGAGAGACACTCATCCTCATAGCCAAGCTACAGTATAGACATCCCGGGATATAATGCCATGGATTCTACTGCTGCTTTAAAGACATTACTAAAGTGTCTTAATCATCTGTATATCACTCAAGCTGATGGTTCTATGGGTCTATGGGGAGTTTAAAGGCCCACTGAAGTGCCTTGAAACGCGCAACTTTGTATGATGCATTGACGCAATATCCACTGAAACAGAAAGCTCAAGGCGGGACATATTGAATGGCTCCTCCACCTTTTCAAATAGCCAATAGCGTTTAGTTTACCTCACAGACTGCATATCCTACTCTATGGTTGTACTTGACAGCACCATGGAAACAAATCCGAGCGCTGATATGTTGGATTCAATAGTAACGTTAGAGATGTGAATAAATTCTAGCCATTCCATTCTGAAAACGGAATAAAACTTGAGCGTTTGAGCAACCGAACACACATCTCCAACCCATATTCCTCCGTGACGTGTCAGTGATGTCCGGCTCGTGAACGAATCGTTCTTTTGAACCGCTTCTTTTTTTGTGAACCGGTTGAATCATTTCACCAAATCGAACTGTTTGCGTCTTGAGACAGCGCTGATCCAGAGTTGTCTAAAGTTACTCGCTTTCGGACGTGCCCAACAGTCACTCGAAATAAACCAATATCCCAGAGTATGTTACTCCAGTAACTCCGACAGTTAACTGAGATAACTGATGAGCACGAGCAGCTGACACTGAGCATGTGTGTACTACCGAACGTGCAGTCAGGTACAGCCACGGTCCCTTTGGCCAGGTGATATTTATTGCATAGGGGGCGGGACGCTTCAGATTCTAGAGAGCATTTGATTGGACATAAGATGTGATGAGAAGCTGAAGTCCGCGGTGACGTCATAAAATCCGTGATCCATTTTAGCGGAAGGGAGAGACTCTAAGGTTTAAATGCTTATATCTCCTAAATGTGAATTTTGTCATTGTTTTGAAACACTTATTTATAACATTAAGGCTAACATATTCATACTAAGAGCTAAAAAACGTACATTTTGATTTCAGGGGGCCTTTAAGCTCTGTATGCCATAAATTATGGAGCCAAAAAAAAAAAAAAAAAACATAAGGAACCATACCACCAAAGATAAATTGTGTTTAATAAACTCAAGTAACTTTCCAAAGTGGTCCAGTCTTGAACTAACATTAAGGGCACAGAGAAACAATATTGGAATCACTTTCAGCTAAACATGTGGCAGGCAGTCCAAGTGTCAATAACAGGAGAAGATGACATGACTCACTGTGTTTGTTGACTGATTACGACTTACCACAGTTGTTTGATGGACTCATAAAAAATTAGCGTGTGCGAGAAAAAAAATGGTAAGCACAGATGACAAGTTAACAACGCATTGTGATAAGTGGTAGTGATTTAGATTAAAAGCTAACAATGCCAGATTAATGTGATATATGTATGACAATACATACAATCACCACCCCCTGCAGCAAAACAGGATTCTACGACTGAGATCTCGCCCAAGGGGTAAGAAAGCTGGAAGAAATTACAGTCGCTCAATATGTACGATTGTTGGAAATCGTCCTTCTTTCTGTGGGACTACAGTGGATGTTAAGAATAAGCTGACTGAGCTACGCCTGCTTAATTATGACTGTTGCTACCATCCTAAGAACCTAATTTATATTAAGACAAACCAACATAAATCAACGCCAAGCATGCCTGGTTTTCTACTTTCCAATGTGCGCTCCTTACGCTACAAGTGTGATGAACTGTACAGTATAGCTGTGAATAATAACTCAGCAGTTATTGCTGTATCAGAGACCTGGCTAAATGCTGATATCCCAGACTCAACTGTAAATCTACCTGGATATTCAATGCATCGACGGGATCGTGAGGGCAGTGGAGGAGGAGTTGCTTTGTATGTCGATGAAAACATCACTCAGATTTGACTGACTCACCTAGAAGAAGACAAATTTGAGGCATTGTGGGTCCGGCTACGTCCCAGTCGTCTTCCTCGAGGGTTAAGTTGCATTATCGCTGCTGTGCTGTACTTTCCCCCGCTTTCTTCAGCAACAGCCCAACCTGCCTTGATAATCACTCAGAATATGGATCGTTGCCTTAGAAATATTGAACGCAACTACCAGCAGGCCGCAATTGTCATACTCGGTGATACAAATAAATACAAGTCTGAAACCATCTGCAGCAGACATGGTCTGAAACAGATAGTGGCTGGAGCAACAAGAAAGACCAGTCAATTAGACTCAATCTTCACTAACATTTCCTCCATGTATGAGTCACCAGAGCATTTGCCTCCTGTTGGCTCCTCGGACCATGAGACTATCCTGCTAGATGCTGGAAATTGGCCTACCAAGCCTATCAAGCACATTTTTTGTAGAAAGTATACCCCTGAAACAAATAGGCAACTGGGCCTTCTCATGAATACTACTGACTTTTCTCACATTCTTGAGGCTACGGACCCTGAGGCTAAGGTTAGTGCCTTCACTTCCACAATCAGGTCTATCTTGGATAGAACAATTCCATTTAAGAAAGTTTCTATCACAGATAATGATAAACCCTGGATGACCATACAAATTAAGGATCTGATAAAAGACAGACAGCTTGCCTTCTGTTCTGGGAACAAAACAACTTACAGTAAACTGAAAATAACTATTGCCAAAAAAATCAAGAATGCAAAGAAACAATACTATACACATGAGGTCGAGGAACTGCAAAGCACTAAGCCTAAACAATGGTTTAAGTCTGTGAAGGCATTAATGGGGATGGAAGGAGATAAGAGTGATATGGTGTCTCAGGATCATAACATCATGCAATATGAGTGTGACAACTTGGCAAAGCACTTTGCTTCTGTGTGGGATTATGCAAGTCACATTTCACCGTCTGAGGAAGTGGTCACCTGCAAGTTATCCAACTGTAGTATACCTCTTTTGAGTATTGGACAAGTTAAGGTTTAGACTTCGCAATGTGAAGGCTACAAAGGCCTGCTGGTCCTGACGGCATTCCTCCTTGGATGTTAAAGACCTTTCATGAGGAGCTGGCACCGGGTACTATGTGATATCTTTAACACGTGCATGCAAAATAATATATTTTTCCCAAACAATGGAAGGAGGCTATGGTCAAGGCTGTTCCCAAAAAAACAAAGCCCAGTTTTCCAGCAGATTATCGGCAGATTTCATTACTTAGCTGTGTTGGAAAAGTGTATGAAGGAATCCTCAGAGATGCCATTCTGGAGGATACAGTTGCTAAAATTCAACCATCACAACATGGCTTCATGGCGAATAGATCAACTGACACTGCACTGATTCAAATTCTGCAACACTGGCATGAAGCACTCAACAGCAATCCTAAATTGGACATTCATGCTGTTTTTGTTGATTTTACTCGAGCTTTTGACACAGTTGATCATTGTCAACTGCTTTATGCATTAGCTGACATGAATGTCAGACATCCACTTTGGCTCAGTGTAAGGAGCTATCTGAGTAACAGAGAGCAAAAGGTGAAGTGGGGGCTCCTGTGTGTCTAACTCCTATCCAATTTCAGCTGGTGTTCCGCAGGGGGGACTTCTATCCCCTCTGCTTTTTGTCATCACCATAAACAGCTTGGATTCCCGCCTGCCTCCTTCAGTAATTCCGGTGAAATATGCAGATGACCTAACAATCACTGAACTTTTAATGGGATCCTTACCAGGGTTAACACAGAAGGCCTAGTTCAAATTTCTTCTGATCTGTCGTGGAATGTCATGTACACATTATGTACATGATTTCGAAGGTGCGTCCTAGAATCCACTATCTCTGTGTTGCTAAAAATGCAGGTCTCCCATGTGATGTTTTAATGAAAATATATTTGACATTTATACGGCCAGTTCTTGAGTACGCTAGTCCAGTATGGGGTGGGCTACCCAAAGGTCTCTCTGATGAGTTAGAGAGGGTCCAAAAACGTTGCTGTCGGATAATAGGTGTTCCAACTTCTTCTCTCCCATCACTGAGTGAGAGGCGCGACGAGGCCACTATACGTACCTTTACAAAACTACTCAAGGACAGTTCATCACCACTGCATTGTTTCCTGTCTGTGGCTCCAACACCTACTTACCTACTACGGCAGCGTAGGGAATTTGTTGTGCCCAGGAGTAAATCAAAAAGACATGAACTTTCTTTTATTCCACGTGCTCTTAAACTGTTTTATAAATAACTTACAGGTTCTCTTTGTATGAAGCCTGATGTATTTCTGGTTTTTCTATGCACCTGTTTTGCTCCTCCTGATTGTTACTTCTATTTTAATTTTTACATTTTGAATTAGGTACATAAGGTTGTTCTGAGTATGTGTTCTGTTTGATACATTTCAGGGTTTTGTCCTTCAATATCCTGCCTTGTCAAACTTTTAAATAAACTATAACAATATCAGAAATATGGTAGTAAGTTATATTTAGCGATATAAATAACATGGAATGATAACAAATATAGATTCAAAACAGAGCTACAAACAGACCACTGAGCAGTGAAGCAGACAGGATCAGTATGTGAAAAAGAGACCAAACGAGAAACATAACCTAAGGCCCACAGGCCAAAGAATACACCGCATTGGCAAGGGCTACAAGCAATGGGCCATGATTAGCACACTTAATAATATACAAATAATTACAAATATATCACAAAAAAAGAAAATATTTAAGACAAATTCAGCCATAACAAAAAGTAATAAATATAAAAACAGGAAAATAAAAAAGAAACAAACCCAATAAAATACAAATCAATCAAAAGGATCACAAACTGTGATTGCGACTGTTAAGCTAATATGTGTAGCACAGCTACATCATTTTAATAATAAACTGCACAGTGCATTATACTGTCTGATAAGCACAATCAGTCAGAAGTGGGATAGAAACAACCATGCCGCGAACCGAGTTACCAATCCAGCCAATCGATGAGTGTCATACTAATTAAAAGAAAGAAAGAAAGAAAGAAAGAAAGAAAGAAATTAACTATATGTTTGTGGCTATATGTTTACATGCCATGTCATTATGCTATTTCTACGTCATTGCACATGCGCAGTCCTTTCAGTTTGGGTTTTCAATCCGATCAAACGTTTACATGTATTCAGGCATTGATTGAAAAAGAGCTGTCACCTTTTATTTGATAACACCCTAACAGTGGATTATGGGTGTTACAGTCATTGGGCCCTCTCATACACCCGGCGCAATGCAGCGGCAAGTGATTTTTGCTAGTTTCAGTCCGACGCAGTTATCATTTTCATGTCATGCGCCACGTTGTTTAAATAGCAAATGCATTTGCGCCCATTTGTGCGCCCATCGGCATGCTGGTCTGGAAAACGAGGTGTGGTTCAGGCACATTTTTGGCGCATTGCAAAAAAAAATATTGCGCCATTGACCAACTGAAACCTGGTCTAAAGTCAACGGCGCAATATTTTTTTTGTTATTTAAAGAGAGCATTAGTAATGTGCGCCTATAGGCGGGTCCACAACCTGCGTATACTCTGCTTATTAAACACACAGGGACGCACAGCAGCACACAAACATGAGAAATATTAAAATTAAAAGGATTACAATGTAAAAGATTATTATTGTGTACATAAAGATATGGTGGAATCCGGCTCGTCCCGTAGATGGTCTGCTTGCGCACTTTTACCTCGCGCACGAGCAGTTCCGTTTGTGCTCTGAAGAAGCGTTCCATCTTTCCAATATCAAATTCCGTCATGTAAATAGCGAATCCGCCATGGCGAGAGCGCAACTGGCATTTAAAGGCAATGGGAGATGAGACTCTGATTGGTTTAACGCACGTAAATCCCAAAACACACTCATTACTCATTAAGAGAATAGGGACAACCCTTTTAGACCATGCGCCTTGTGCGCCGACCATTTTTCCAGTCATTAAACTAGCAAAAGTGGATTTGGACATGCCCTAAGTGAATTTGCGCCCTGCGCTTTAGACGATGTGCTTAGATCGTTAAAATAGGGCCCATTGAGCGTAAATGTGTTGTACACTTCTCATTGCAGTGCATTTTAGGATTGAATGATTGCACTAGATATTAGTTTTGGACACCAACAAACTTTTAGTTTCAGCAGCCTAAATATAACACTTTCAGGCAGCAACAGGGTACATCAACTTTTAGTTGACTGAATATGTAAATATTTGGATAAGCTTGCTTTGAAATCTAATCTATTGTATGAAGTGCTAAATTAATAAATGTGATTACTTGACTTGACTGGCGTGCAGAGTTGGTGCAAACATATCCACATTGCTATGATCAGATGCTATCTTAACGGCTGTTTTCTCACCGCTGTCATTATGTTGTGTGTTTATTTTGTTGTTGAGAGGAACATGTGCAGCACATATTTGCAGCTTGCTTTAAAATCGAATCTATTGTAGTGCTATGAATAAATGTGATGTTACTTGACTTGACTGGCTTGCCGAAGTGCAGAGTTGGTGCAAACATATCCACTTTGCTATGATCAGATGCTTTCTTAATGGCTGTTTTTTTACCGCTGTCATTATGTTGTGTTTATTTTTGAGAAAAACGTGTGCAGCACATATTTACATATTCACATAAATGCCACTTGTGGCAGTATGGGTAGTATCGGGTATTGTTCGTTAACAGGGTTCAAACAAGCTACTAAAAGTAGATATATCATGTTGCTGCCTGTGTGTGTTTTAATAAGGCTGCTGAAACTGAGTAAAAAAGCAAAGTGCACTCATCCAATCCCAAAGTGCATTACAATAAGAGGTGTCCAACCCATTTACACCCAACAACTGTGTAAAAAATAAATAAAATTACTAATGATGTTATTGCCCAATGTATTTAAATATAAAATACAATTAAAAAGTTATCTCCGATTTTTGGAGTTAGTAAAAAAAAAAGGTATAATAATAAAAAAGAAACTATATAATGAGTTTAATGTGTTTTATAGTGGTAGAGAACAATGTAGGATCTTGTCAAATGAAATGTGACAGCTTTCTTTCAATTAGTGTTCTAACTCCCTCTCTCATTTTTGTTCACTCCTTTCTCATGTAGTTGACTATATGATACACTAAATGGGATCCACTATGTAGTCAGGAGATTAGGCTATTTTAGAATTAGAAATAGATTTTATTAGAATTAGAAGCCTTTAATATCATTGCATCGAAATACAACAAAATGTTAGAAACTGCTCAGCTGTGACAGTACAATACATACACACATGTAAACCACACAATCACATGCCATTCATAAACATAAATGCAGCAGGTAAAATAAGAAAGTGCAAGTTTAGGGTTTCAAACAGTTATTGGACACTCCACCGTAAGTGTCACATACTATAAATAATGCAAGATAGCCCTTAGTTTAGGCACTGGATGGCTTTTGGATAAAAACAGTTCAAAAACCGGGCAGTGCGTGCTCGCCTTTGTAGGATAGTGACCATTAGGGGGAGCAAGGGAGAAAGGAAACGGGATGTGTATGTTGGCAATATGGAAAAATAAAGAAGTGTGTGTTCACCTGCAAATGTGTGCATCTGATGTGATAGACACATCTGGATTAAAGATTAAACCTCTCGAATTAAGGCACTTTAATGTGGATTATTCTATAGATTTTGAGATTTTGAAGCATACAAAACAAAAAGGGGAAATATAAGTAACATGGCGTTGACACATGGAAAGAACCTATATAAACATATATGTTTTGGTATAGGTACATATATGCACGTATATGTTCACCTATATATGCACCTATAGGTTTAAATGAACGTATAGGTGTGCAGCGAAGCGGAATGACCGGCCCGGACGTGGGTGGCATAGCGGCCCGGTGTGGGGTCACGGTCATTAGCCGCGTCCTGCCAGAGGAGGCCAGGGAAGGACCAGCGTTCCATGGGAGCGTGCTCTGGCAGGGGTCTGGCGACAGAGGTGGACGAGAGTGGCGAGGCCCGTGCACTGTCATCCCCGTCTGGGGGCTCAGAGATGGGAGAGGTAGTTCTTTCTTTAACCATGTTAGGGTGCTGCCCACCCGTGGGTGAGCAGCGGAACAAAAGATTATCCCCCGGCCCTCCACCGGGGGAAGGAGTGGTCCTGCTACCATCTCCTCTGAAGAACTGATCGCCATCTCTGAGCAGCCCGTCTCAGGAGCGCCGCTTGGCCTGGCGTTTAGGGGGGTGCAGGGCTGGAGAGGGCTGTGGCGCCTTCCTGCGGCTTCCTCCACGACGCGGTCCTCAGGAGCGCCAAATGACACCCTCTGCCCGGGTTGCGACACTTGAGAGGGGGATGTGGCCCGAGAATGAATCGTCGGTTGTTGTTGCCACACCGTCACCCTCAGGTCACCCGGGCCACCAGTCGAAGTACCAGCTCTCGTTGAGCACGTAGATCGGGGTGTGGATGAGGGGACTCTCACTCTTTCGAGATCAATGGGTCTCGACCGTAGTGTCACGATGGCCATGTTTCCGCAATGAAAACATGAGTCATCCACAAAGCGCTGCTTTGGCGTGCTCTAAGCCCAAACATGCAAAGCAGCGATTGTGCCCATCTAAGTCAGATAACAGTCGACCACAACCAGAAGGGCACGGGCGATGCAACTTTAAAATGACGTGCCACGCGCTGCTCTTTTAGAGAGGAAGAAAATCTCTGCAGATGTTGAAGTGACCAGGGAGAGAACACCCACAAACTGGCAGATCACTGCTCAGATCGCAGGGAATGTGCACTCGCTGGAACTCGCTGTCACACCAACACCTGGAGAGAAGTTCGTCTTGAAGAGAAGTAGAGTTGAACTCAGAATGGCTTGTGGAGTGAAGAATACACTTGGCTCCGAAAGCGAAAACATATCTGCATGTTGCCGGCTCACTTCCTTTATACCCACAAAGTGGGGCGGAGTTACGCTATGCAAATTCAGCAGACCCATGGCATTTGCTTGCCATTGGCTCGTTTTATTACTATTCGAAGATGATAGGCTTCTAAGCGAACCCCATTTCGTCGTCATTCGACGTAACTCGAAGTGACAACGAAAGGGAAAGCATAATACTAGTCTAAATCTGGGTTCTATGCAAGAACTATGATAATTTCATTAGGACAACTAGAATGGATCATTTAAAGCCTGGATCCCACGAATTAAGGACGAAGCTTTCTTCTTTTTAAATATGTTCTGAGGATGTGAGGATAAGCAATGTTAGAGCCTTTATGTAAACATATTGTGTGTGGCATCTATCCAATCAAAGAGACTGACACAAATGTGCAAATAATGACATTAACCTAGGGTTTACAGTGTGTGAAACGTCATTTTATGAATACCCAGGATTAATTGTTAACCCCAGGTAAATTGTGAGCAATATGAAACACGAAGTATCTAGCATGTATTTTCTACATGTGAGCTTCTGTTGTGCGTTTCTTAATCATTTCTGCATTTCTTCAATGTTATATAACCCTCTAGAGGACTAACTGGCTAGAGTAGACGCCCTCATAAGATTCCATCATAGAATTTTGACATAGAAGAGGGGGGATATCGCGAGCGGGCGGGGGCGCCGTGAGCGCTGAGCGAGCAGGTACGGGCGGGGGCGCCGTGAGCGCTGAGCGAGCAGGTACGGGTAGAGTTGTCGTTGATAAAGATGGATAAAGTAAAAAAGCTGTCGGGGCTAAAAATAGAAAAAGAAAGAGGGAAAAGGAGATGGCATGTAAATTGATGCGCCAGCAGAAATAAGTGGATGGTGAAAGGCAACAGGTAGGGTGTGACGTCCACGCATAGCCTACTGGCCATCGGGGCTACCGGGAGATTCCCGGTCCTATTTGGGCCGATACATCTAATCTTTTTTTTTTTGTCTTAACAGCCCATAAAACTCGTACATCAGAGGCCCGTTCGTTTTTTACTGTCGTTTTTTTCGTTTTTAGGATTTGTATTAATTGGCGATGCTGGGTTAGTGCCGGTGTAATACATTGGTCAAAAAAAAGTCAGTGTTAGTTTTTTTTTTCTGACATTTTTCGTGAAACACGTAGATCAGCGGCCCATTGTTTCTTTTCTTGATTGACACTGGGCTGACCCAATCACATCTTTAATGTAAAGTATAGAAATTAGTACAAAACTAATTATGAAAGTTTCCTTTATTTTTCAGTGCATTTGTTTTACAATATATGGCAATTACTATCATGGGATTAATATTATAACTAGTATTATGTAGTAGTGTAATGTAGACAGACACTGTAACTAAAAGAGGTTTGCATTTTTCTTTGTTTAATTTGCACACTGAATATGGGTTGGAGCTTTTAATTTTGAAATCTCAAAGTGCACCAGATTGATGAATTTAACATTAAAAAGCACAAAATGTTATTATGGGGGGGCATGCCCCCGAACCCCCCTAGAGGGACAGAGTTCAATTTTATTAATAAATGGCAATTTTTTACTTATTTTATATGTTAACTCTCACTTGTTCGGTAACGCTTTAGATTACAGCCCGGAAAGTACTGCGTAATTACAATGAAATTACAGTGTAACTTTCGGTAATTACAGTGTACCTATAAAGTAATTATGTGTAAGTATAGGGGAACAATATGTAAAGTCTTGGGAATAAAGGGGTAACAACCAGGAAAATACTGCGTAATTAAAACTAAATTACAGTGTAACTTTCGGTAATTACAGTGTACCTATAAAGTACTTATGTGTAAGTATAGGGGGACATAATGTAAAGTTTTGGAATAAAGGGGTAACAACCAGGACAATACTGCGTAATTAAAACTAAATTACAGTGTAACTTTCGGTAATTACAGTGTACCTATAAAGTACGTACGTGTAATTATATAGGGAAACAATTTAAAGTTTTGGAATAAAGGGGTAACAACCAGAAAAAAAAAAAAATTATTTAGGCAAATTATTAAGTATTTTAGAACTACGGGGTACTTATACTATAATACAATCTTACTTTTGGGAGCAATTTAGCGAGTAGATACATACACTGCACCTTTTTGTAATAATAGTGTATACAAATACAAGGCTTTTTTCAAATTACGGGGTAGCCTATATATCAGTGCATTTATAAAGTAGGCTAATTAGTTTTTATTGCAAAGGTGCACTGATTAAGTTGTTTCAAGGCAAGTAAAACTATTGCCACTTTTTTTTTTTTTTTAAATGCTGGGGAAATATACTCTTGTTTCATAGTTACAGGGTAAGTATGACATTGCGGGCCGTAAATTAAAGTGGTGCTTCTTACCCTCTTGTTTCTTGTAGTTACAGGGTAAGTATGACATTGCGGGCCGTAAATTAAAGTGGTGCTTCTTACCCTCTTGTTTCATGTAGTTACAGGGTAAGTACAATAAAAACACATGTAAACACACAATCTGATATCACTTGGAAAACTTTATTTGAAAAACAACTTATTTTAAAACGGATTTACAACACTTTCTCTTGCTTGGTTTCCTCCTCCTCTTGTTCCTCTTCTTCTTTCTTTCCACTGATAAATCTTAAGAAGGAATCCCATGTCTCTTGCTATTCTGTATTATGTGTTAAAAGAAAATACAGTACAGAAATGTCCTCACCATTTACTCATCTTTTACCCTCATGTCATCCGAGATGTATGTGAATTTCCTTCTTCAGATTAACACAATTTTTTTTTAGAAAAATATATAATCTCTGTGAATGCATAATGCAAGCCCATGTGTTCCTAAAAGTTGACATCAAACAGCACATACAGCAATAACTAAAGTAATCCATACGACCCCAATGGATGAATCAATGTCTTCTGAAGTGAGACGATAAGTGTTTGTAAGAAAAATACCAAATATTTAAACATTTTAAAGACTATCGCTTCCGTTCCGACCAACTGTCACTTGCGCGTGCATGAGAGGGTTGAGTTCACGCTTGACACGCGTGACGTAAGCGCGCCGAGAAACCGAATGTCGATTTTTTTATTAATGCTCACAACAAAATACAAACAATAACACATAATAATAATGAAAAACAAACAATACAGAAGAACAGAGATGGCAGTTCTCGCGCGAGTTTCACATCTAACTCCCGCGAGAACGTAATGAACGCGTGAAGCTTCACCAAACACGAAGCCAAGCCGAGCCGACTCTCATGCACTCGCTGGACGCTGGTGACAGTTGGTCGGTAGCGAAAAGATGAGTAAATTACGAGAACATTTCTGGGTGTACTGTATTTTCTTTTAATACAGAATAGCAAAAGACTCATTCTTAAGATTAGGCTAATCAGTGGAATGATAGAAAAAGAAGAAGAGGAACAAGAGGAAGAGGAGGAAGTAGGAAGCCATGCAAAAATGTATACTTTCTGTCAGGACTTTAGTATTTGAAATGAAAAGTTGATTTAAAAAAAGGAATAAAGAATAATAAGTGTAATATGTTGTAAATCTTTTTTGAAATAAGTTGTTTTTCAAATAAAGTTTTCCAAGTGATATCAGATTGTGTGTTTACATGTGTTTTTATTGTACTTACCCTGTAACTACATGAAACAAGAGGGTAAGAAGCACCACTTTAATTTACGGCCCGCAATGTCATACTTACCCTGTAACTACAAGAAACAAGAGGGTAAGAAGCACCACTTTAATTTACGGCCCGCAATGTCATACTTACCCTGTAACTACAAGAAACAAGAGGGTAAGAAGCACCACTTTAATTTACGGCCCGCAATGTCATACTTACCCTGTAACTACAAGAAACAAGAGGGTAAGAAGCACCACTTTAATTTACGGCCCGCAATGTCATACTTACCCTGTAACTACATGAAACAAGAGTATATTTCCCCAGCATTTAAAAAAAAAAAAAAAAGTTGTAGTTTTACTTGCCTTGAAACAACTTAATCAGTGCACCTTTGCAATAAAAACAAATTAGCCTACTTTGTAAATGCACTGATAATAGGCTACCCCGTAATTTGAAAAAAGCCTTTATGTATTTGTATAGGCCTACACTATTATTACAAAAAGGTGTATGTAGCCTACTCGCTAAATTGCTCCCAAAAGTAAGATTGTATTATAGTATAAGTACCCCGTAGTTCTAAAATACTTACAGTATAAATAATTTGCCTAAATAAATGTTTTTTTTTCCTGGTTGTTACCCCTTTATTCCAAAACTTTACATTGTTCCCCTATATAATTACACGTACGTACTTTATAGGTACACTGTAATTACCGAAAGTTACACTGTAATTTAGTTTTAATTACGCAGTATTTTCCTGGTTGTTACCCCTTTATTCCCAAGACTTTACATATTGTTCCC
This sequence comes from Phoxinus dragarum, assembly GCA_033366665.1. Taxonomy (NCBI): domain Eukaryota; kingdom Metazoa; phylum Chordata; class Actinopteri; order Cypriniformes; family Leuciscidae; genus Phoxinus; species Phoxinus dragarum. The sequence goes on along the minus strand of JARPMJ010000361.1, from coordinate 249,074 downwards.
CTATACTTACACATAAGTACTTTATAGGTACACTGTAATTACCGAAAGTTACACTGTAATTTCATTGTAATTACGCAGTACTTTCCGGGCTGTAATCTAAAGCGTCACCACTTGTTCCTCACTGATTATATTGGAAACTTTTTTTTTCTTTAGTTGTTGTTTGTTTGTTTGTTTGTTTGGGGGGTGGGGGGCACCTAATTTGTTGCTGCATACCCCTCTGACACTGGGTAGTTGCGTCCCTGGTTTTACCTATAGTATTGACTCAGTATTAATATTCAAGTGCTACCAGTAGCAATGCAATAGCACCCCCAATGCTCTCCCACATATCCCTCTTCAGGTTGATGGGGCTCATAACCCCGTCTGGGGTTATTTTGAGAGAACAACCGGCTGGATGTACATTATCCCTTACTTATTGCAGTGCACAGGAACTGCATCATCTGTATCAATAACAGCATACGTTAGCTGAGCACTAACGTGAATGACTGATGAAACATTAAAGTTTGTAAAACAAATCTAGCTCAATCCTTAAACATTACTCAAAGTAGTAAGAACGACAGGCAATCTGCAGGTAAAAGTGGGCCCACAGCTCCTTGGCAGAACTATTTGAGTAAGACCGTAATAACTTAAGGGGTGGTTCAATATGATTTCACTTTTCTAACTTTAGTTAGTGTATAATGTTGCTGTTTGAGCACAAACAACACCTGCAAAGTTACAACGCTCAAAGCTCAAAGCAAAGGAAGATATTTGGATTTAAAGAAATCGTTTTTCAAGGTCTGGTAGGGACTACACGACATTCCTCCCGGGTTAGTGACATCACCAACCCTAGAATTTACATAAACCCCACCCCCTGGGAACGCGATTTATAGTTCTACCGTACCAGAAAGTCTCTGGAGATAGAATGATGTAACAGGCATTAATTTATTGACAGCCCAGCAAGCAATTATTTATAAAGTTCTTTGGCATAGGCCCAGTCCGTAGCGCATAATCCGGTAGCGGGTAGCGGATCTGCATTTCCTGCCTGAAGATAAAGGCAGGGGGCGCAGCCGATCCCCCCGGGAGGTATGGACAGGACTATCCTGGTGGTGATGGGGAGGATTTTGTCGCGTCAGCATCTGCGAACTCAGACATGTGTAAGTACCAATCTTTTATACAATGAGTATAAGGACATGATTGGATAGATGTGAAGCTAATAAGTGATGTAGAAAATTAAGTCTTCCTGGCAGAACTTTCATATTGTCATGACAGAATATGCTAATCAATGACTAGAAGATAGTTAACTCCACATCAGCTACATAAATTAATCAACTAACCATTCAGAAATGTCCTGTTGCATTCTACATGTTGTCACTTCTCCTTGAGTCTCTCCATCATTGTCTGACTCCGGTTTGAACATAAAAGGCTAAACGTTTTTGACATTTTCAGTGCATGTCTGTGTGAGGTAAAAGGACACAAGCTCTAGAAGCTCCGCCCCCTGTGCTGGGAGCAGCAGCTCATTTGCATTTAAAGGGGCACACACAAACACGGTGCGTTCTTGCTCACCCCCAAAAAGTGACAATTTTAACATGCTATATCAGGGATGCTCAACTTCGGTCCTGGAGGGCCACTGTCCTACAGAGTTTAGCTTCAACCCTGACAAAAGCTCTTTTCTAGAAATCCTGAAACCATTGATTAGCTTGTTCAGGTGTGTTTAATTAGGGTTGGAGCTAAACTCTGCAGGACAGTGGCCCTCCAGGACTGAAGTTGAGCATCCCTGTGCTATATAACAATGTCTGTAAGGTATTTTGAGGTAAAACGTCACATACACACTCTGGGGACATCAAAGACTTATTTTATATCTTGTGAAAAGGGCATTATACCACCCCTTTTAGGTTGGCGGTTATCCGGAAACCCACACAATATAAATAACAAAACTAAGTATTTTGAACAACCGGTTATAAATTATATACATCAATAATTACTTACAGGTTGTGATTCTGAGGAGCAAGTTGGTCCAAATAAAGTGCTGTCCAATCTTTAATGGACAAGTATTTTGTAAATCCCTTTTAGACCTCACAGAGATTTGAGAAGCAATCGTCAAAAGATTATACTGCTGGTACTGTGGTAATTTTAACCACTGACTTCTCACATCCTCATACTTTGGAAGTGTTTGCAAAGAGAATTTACTTTTGCAGAGCAGAAAACTGCATTTTCTCAACATGTGGACTGATGATGGTTGAGGAGAGATTCCCTGATATGATTGTAAAGCACTTTGGGCTGTACAGTAGTACATATGAAAGCGCTATATAAGTCATTCTTCATTCGTTCGTTCATTCATTCATTCATTCATTCATTCATTCATTCATTCATTCATTCATTCATTCATTCATTCATTCATTCATTCATTCATTCATTCATTCATGTTCACAACATAAACCAGCTACAGTGTTTGAGGGTGGGTCAAAATAGATGTTGTTTGCGGGCAGCCAATGAAGACTATAGGCTGGCATTATGCAAATGTGTTACCCTTGTAGGAAACTTTTCCTTCTTCTAAGCAAAGACCAGGAGACGTTGGAATCACGTTCAAGCAGAAGTTATTCTTTATTGAGCGCGTCTGCAGTTTTCCAACACAGTCTGATCTAAAATAGGATACACTGTAACCTATATACATTCCAAGGAGGAGGAGACTTCTGGGGGTGGAGACAAATTTAAACAAATCATACGAAAGCAGGGAGGAGTTGATTCTATCCAGCAAAACACAGTTTGGTAGTTTATCTAGATTGCTCAAGAGAAACCGAGCAAATCAGCATATTTACTCTATTGTATTGCTAATCCAATCATCATAATGCTTCAACATCTGAGCTAGGACTTCGAACGCCATTTGCAGAACAAAAGGCAAATGGGCTTGGGCAAACGGCTCCGAAAACCATTTACAGAACAAAAGGTGAGAGTCTCAATGATCTGACTTATTTACAAGTCTTGCAGGAATCTACTGCTGGAAACTCAATAATCATCAGTTAAACCTAAAATTAAATAGATTCTTAAAATTTGTTATTCTTCACCATGATACATATGCAGGTCATGGAAGTGATGCTGCGTTCCAATTCGCCTTCGTTTCGGAGAGAAATGTTCTAGCACATTGATCTGCCAGTAGACGGTCTTTCATGCGGAGACTCTCCTCATGTGTTTGCAATTTGAATATAATGATGCATTTAAAAGTTGATGGCTAAACGTATCTTTACAAAAGTTCACAATGCTGTTGCAGATCAAATATAATGTGGACAACATTGAATAATTAGATACTGATAATTAATTACTCAAACCCTTTATCTGAACCTTTCTACATAACCGCCAGACTCGCATGTCTGTAGTTTAACACTTTTTACTCGTGTTTGTAGTTCTAACTTCTAATCAAATCCTGGTCCAACGTGTGATGGTGTCATGAATTGCGTGGAAGCAAAGGCGGTAGTCAGATCTAAATGCAGCAGGAGACTTTAATCAACACAGACTTGGGTAAACTCAGAACAGAACAAGATACTCGTGGAACGTACATACATTCAATAACTGACAAGGAACAAAAGAGCGCACAGGATTTAAATACACAGAGGGGATCAGGGAACGAGACACAGCTGGGGCAAATGAGAACAACGAGCGGAACCATACAAACTAAAAGGACAACAACACCTGAAACAAGGGACCTAATAATTAACATGACTAGGGATAGCAGAATACAATTAACAAGGCAGAGAAACAAGGTACAACCTGAATGAAAAAAACAAAGACAGTGACACCACAAACATGACATAAACAACACCGTTACAGATGGGTTGTGGGCAATATTAGCCGTAGAGTGCGTATCGATCTGCACTTTGGATTCTGACCGGAAATAGTAGACCATCCGGGTATCTTTGGAACTCTAATTTCAACATACTATGATTTGGGACGTACTAATTCTTTTTTAAAATACTATTTAGGACGGATAGTATCCTAATTGGGACGCAACGTGAGACAGTAATTCCTGACGACTTGTTTAGGCGGGTTCAGGGTTGATTCTTTCTTTTGAGAGACAATAACTTTATTTATCGTGCATGTCATAGAGATAAGGTAATTACATATGTTGATTGACAACCTATCCAGGCGGGGAATAGGATAGCTGAGAGGAAGAGGGGGCGGGACTTTGGATCCAGAAGGCAGATACATAGGGAGTGAGGCCGTGTCTGTTCCGCTCTGTTGCTAAGAACTTATTTATTTAACAAAGTCGTTGTAAGTGAGACTTATTTGCAGGGCCGTTTGAAGGAATTTGGGGCCCCCAAGCAAAATGGACATGGAGACATGGAGGACATCTGCCTCTTTCTGGTTAAATACTGTTTATAGATGGGTAAAAAGACGGTTTGCTAACTGTTAAATGACAATTAACTAAAGATTAAACAACTAACAATTTACCATCTATTAATGATGGTTATTATAAAGTGTTACCGAAAAGATATGTTAGCATTTCCATATTTTGATATTAGAAGGGAAGGGATGCAGCTGCTTTCACAACTACCAATGCTTAAAATCATCCCAAGCTAATGTTTGATGCACATCATTTATTGTGTGGTTTTCCTAACCCCCATAAATAGATTATCACGGTGGAATAGTTAGTAGGCTATAGCATGCTATGCCAACTTTCATCAAAACCTATTACAAGCTATAGCAATGTCATGTCATTAAATACGATAAACAGTGATTCTGGAACAAATCTGCGTCTTCCTTATCCCGTTAAAAAAACACATTACAGCAAAAAAAAAGTTGCACTAACTGTTCGTTACCAGCAGCATTTGCCGTCAGGCAGGTAGCTAACATAAACATATTTTTGCTAGCCTATCTGCTGCAAAATTACACCACTTGTACAAGACAAGTAGAGCTATTTTATCCAGTGTAATTTATCACTTACCACTATCTTGTTTTTCTTTTTCTTTTCTGGCTTCCTGAAGCATGATTCCGCTTCATTATGACTACCGAGGAGGTTTTTGTATTTTGCCGGCCGCAGAGATCGCGTGGTTTGGCTGGCTGCTGTCAGCGAGAGGGGCCCTCTTGAGGGGTATCCCGATAACAGTGTCATTGCACTTTACTGCATTGACTATCAAAGGGGTCCCTCACGCAGTTTGTCGTTGCATTTTATTCTTAACCAGTCGTTGTCCTTGGGGCCCCAGGCCATCTCGGGGCCCCAAGCAATTGCTTGGTTTGCTTGCCTTGTCGCGACGGGCCTGCTTATTTGACAGTGCACTTTCGACTTTACAACTTTGCAGACCGTTTACATTCACAGACAGCTATATTACACGCTGCATGAAAGGTAATAATAAAAACATAATAGGGGCACTTTAAAGAGACATCACAAGAAACATTTACATTTCAAAGTTTTTATTTATTTATAGTAAGTAAAGATTGACCAACAAAATGTTTTAACATTTTAATAACATAGTATTTAATTTTATATATAATATTTGTTATTTATGTATTATTTTAACAAATATTTTTTAATGTAACTTCAAATCTCTTTCAAAATACAAGTGTACATTTTCATGATCATTTGCACTATCAGTGATTCATTTAGAGGATAATTAAAACACAATAAATAAAAAAACGTGGCTTTTTATATGTGTCCAACATACCATGTATATGTCAAACACATATGGGTTACTTATATGTTTGTGAATAATCGTACAGAAAGAATCATATAAAGAAAGATCCAATGGAAATAATAATATTTTTGAAAAACATGTCAACGTTACTACCTATCCACATGATTAGTCCTCAGGTCTCTCTCGGGTCTCATCAGATCAGATGCAAGAAGATACTGAGAAGGCAAATTGCTGCTGTAAGTCATAAAAAGAAAAGAGAGAGTTATTTGAACTATGCATTTAATACAACATTGGAGAATTTTTATAACATTGTTAGATTTAACATAACTTTTGAGAAATGTATTTACCACGACTCAGAAGGCTCAGTGAGATGCTGGCATTTGATTTAGCTGTGGTTCGAACTGTGGTCCTAGCTGTGGTGCCAGGTGCGGTTCCAGGCGCGGTTCCAGCTGTGGTGCCAGCTGTGGTCCTAGCTGTGGTGCCAGCTGTGGTCCTAGCTGTGGTGCCATCTGTGGTTCCTGCTGTGGTGCCAGCTGTGGTTCTAGCTGTGGTGCCAGCTGTGGTCCTAGCTGTGGTGCCAGCTGTGGTTCCTGCTGTGGTGCCAGCTGTGGTCCTAGCTGTGGTGCCAGCTGTGGTCCTAGCTGTGGTGCCAGCTGTGGTTCCTGCTGTGGTGCCAGCTGTGGTCCTAGCTGTGGTGCCAGCTGTGGTTCCTGCTGTGGTGCCAGCTGTGGTTCCTGCTGTGGTGTCGGCTGTGGTTCCTGCTGTGGTGTCAGCTGTGGTTCCTGCTGTGGTGCCAGCTGTGGTGCCAGCTGTGGTTCCTGCTGTGGTGCCAGCTATGGTGCCAGCTGTGGTTCCTGCTGTGGTGCCAGCTGTGGTTCCAGCTGTGGTTCCTGCTGTGGTGCCAGCTGTGGTGTAGGCTGTGGTGCCATCTGCAGTTCCAGCTGTGGTGCCAGCTGTGGTTCCTGCTGTGGTGTAGGCTGTGGTGCCAGCTGTGGTTCCAGCTGTGGTTCCTGCTGTGGTGCCAGCTGTGGTGTTAGCTGTGGTTCCAGCTGTGGTTCCTGCTGTGGTTCCTGCTGTGGTGCCAGCTGTGGTGTAGGCTGTGGTGCCAGCTGCAGTGTTAGCTGTGGTGCCAGCTGTGGTTCCTGCTGTGGTGTAGGCTGTGGTGCCAGCTGTGGTTCCTGCAGTGGTGTAGGCTGTGGTGCCAGCTGGGGTGTTAGCTGTGGTGCCAGCTGTGCTACATGCAACATTAGTAAAATGTACATAACTTTAGATTAACCTGAACAGGACACCCAAGTACACTTGTTGGTGCTCCCTGCACAGTTCCTTTAAAACAAATTTCAAAATGTTAGTCTACAATCAGCTCAGGGTTTATGCATGTACAGTTGGGACCAAAAGTCTGAGACCACTATAAAAATGCTATTTATAATTATTAGTATTTGGTATGTCCACCTTTTGCTTTAATGACAGCAGTGACTCAATTAAATCAGTGATGCAGTGAATCAAATAAGCAGATTTTTAACAGATTATTTTTTTGCATGGATCATTAAGTTTTGCTTAAGGAGTCTATGTCAGCTTAAGTGCTGCTTAAGCTGACATAGACTGCTTAAGCAAAACTTAATCCAAGTATTTTCCAAGTATTTCAACGACAACACTGATTCGATAAATCAATGCAGAGATCTGAATCAAATATAACACCCATATTTGTTGCATTTGCCATTGCATAATGGGCTAACTTGCTATAGAGAAAGTTTCTGGACTTGAACTGGAAGGACCAAATATAATTTCTTAATCTTTATGATTATTGAAAATTATTTTAAATGTCAGATGTTCAATGCCTTAGACAGTTGGACCCCACTGTATTTGCATTACAGAACTTTTTTATAATACATCTCTTTTAGCATTAGCTACATATCTTATAACAACCTGTAACAAACTCACCATTGGTTGAACCATTTAAGATGTCAAGGAATATGGGAATTTGTAAATTAGCAATGTCGCTGATGTCAATGGGGATGGTGAACACACACTGAATCAAGCTTGACTCTATCAAACCCTGGATATTGTTTTTAATTAGGCTGGGGAAAAAAAGGAAATTGATTCATATATCAAAATCTGATTATTTGATAAAATATACTCAAACGATATGCTCACAAATATTATCCTTACTATATTTAAGATCCCCAGTGCAATGTGGTAGTGTGGTGTAGTTTGGTAGAAAAACCCACTATTATTATTGCCACAGACAATGATGATATTAAGGTCCTGCAAAAAAAGAAAGAAAAAAGGGTTGGGGTGTCATTATGAGAAGGAGAAAATGGACACCAAGCAGACTGCCGTAGAAATGTAAAAGCAGTATTACATAGTTGTTTTCCAGACAGTCAAGAGAATACTTCTGCTATTGATACACCAGAAAAAAAAAATAAAGAAAAAAAAAATGTACGGCATCATTTTATTAAGGTTGTGTTTTGTAACTGGGTCAGAAAAACAAATAAACATGTTTTATTCGCATGCACATTTTCCCAACCACCTCCAGTCCTGTCCGAATAGTTCTAAAGAAGTGACTGGATTATGATTTTATAAGATCACAATATAAGAGATATAAATCAAAACGAGGACAATTCACACTGTTTCAGTTTACACTTTATTCTATTTATTATAAATTTTGAAAGAAACACAACACATTATTTACAGACTACTATTATCTTAAAAACAATAGTTTATTAGGTTATGTATGTGTCACATCCAATGCAGACAAGGTTAAAGTATAACAGTAAAGTATATATTTTGTCAAACGCGTCACAACCGTGATTCTTCCGTTGAGAGCTTGAATAATAGACACTCCAGCCCAGTTGGTGGCGATAATGCACCTTTGCCAATTTGCACCTTTTATGCATAAATGCACCTTTGTAAACCTAAAATTCTCGGGACAGGAGCATGTGTCCAAATTTTTATTTTAACCGTTCTATTTCATCAGATACAATCTGTAAACAGGGCTTTAAGTGTAAAATACCGAACTTGTCCTTTAAGCTCGTTTGCCATCGCGCTCTTGATCAGCACAGTCGGTGGAGAGCAACTGCGCTCGACTGCAGAATCCGACACGTGCGCCTTGCGATCACGAGAGTGTTTTGACATGCGTCAGCATGACATCAGAGCCAGGCGGACCACACTCGATGGACACAGCGACCCCATAGATTTCAATGGAGAAAAGTGAAGCCAATTAGAAGCACTCACTTCCTGATGGCTGGGCGTACTGCGCAGGCTCAAACTGAGCTTGACGAGGTGATGTGACGTGAGCAACCTGTCTGACAGCTAGTAGCTGTGCCGAGAGAAGTCTGAATCATTCCCTTTCGAATCTCGCAGAGACGGAGAGCGTGAGTATTAGCTGTCCATGAGCTAGCAGCAGGAGCAACTTTATCACTCTCTATGGGCTTCTCCCTTGACTTTATGCCTCCACACCCCCCCGATTGCTTGCAAGCTTCTCCGCCTGTCTATACGGTCATTTCAATTTTGTTTCCACCCCAAGAAGTCTCCTCCCCCTTGGAATGTATAAATTACAATGTATACTGTTTAGATTCAGACTGTTTGAAAGAAATTGCAGCCACGCGCAATAAAGAAGAACTTCTGCTTGAACGTGATCCAAACGTCTCCTGGTGATTGTTTAGAAGAAGGAAAAGTTTCCTACAGCCTAGACCAAATTAGTTGAGAAAAAGGTGAATCTCCTGTGCCAGTCTCCCTCTGGTGCCCCCCCCTTCCCCACCTCCCAGTGGTCTGTTCGATTATGCCTCAATCAATGTCAAATTTGGCAGACACCGACCTCAGATATGGCCTAGAAAAGGCACCAAGAGTCGGGGCGAAAAAAAGAAAAAAGAAGAGATAGCGGGATGATGCTCATGCGTCGCTTGCAGGTAAGACAATGTTTTAAATAAAAATGTTAGTTTTGTAGCGCCCTTGCGTCGTCTATGCATGTCCAGGGGCGTCGCTAGTAGTGCAAAAGATCCGGGGCTTTAGCCCTGCATGTTGAGTCTTTTATTTTAACGGGGGGTCCGGGGGGTTTTTCCCCTGGGAAATTTTGAAACTTGGGCTGTTAAAGATGCAGTTAGTTTTGTTTGAGAAGGAAAGGAAGGCCAATCGTTGGGGTCCTCATCGTCATGTTTGAAAGACAAATAAAGCTAATTTTCCCCCTAGGTAGGCTATTACGTTACAGATGTGTGCATAGGCTATTAGTGCAGAACGTTCCCTATTGTAATTTCTTCGCTTCAATATAATGTCTATCTGCCTCTTGGTAAGGTGAACTTTAGAAAAACCCTGCAACTGAACGTGATGTGATTTTGCCAAATTAGGCCGCTTAGATAAGTTTTTTTCGTTGTTGTTCTATGCGGATAATGCGGTCATTTTCAAGAGGTTCATAGGCCAAGGGCGACATCTGTTGGTGAAACTGCAATTAGAAAAAAAAAAAGCGCCGGCCCTGCCTCAGATATAAAGTTAATCCCTTTCAAAGTGACGCCAAAATGAATGAGAGTCAATGGAATGCTACAGCAGGTGATGGTCTGCTAATTAATGGCGGCCCCCGGGGAAGCTTCAGTTTCCGGCTGATGGATTACCCCCTTGGTAAAATAGCACCAGGGAACGTTTGCGCCGGAACACGCCTCCTCTTTTCGCTGAACCGGCCTCCGAGTTCAAGTTCATTGCCTAATTTACCGATATGCGTCTGTGGAGGGAAAAGTCTGCTGTGCGTCGTGTGCAAAATAGGAATGATACATGCGTTGGTGTGTAATAGTCATTTCTGCCTTCATGAACAGCCTTTGAGGTGATGGTAAACTTGATTTGTGTGTATTTGTTTTTTCTTCACTTGTAAAAAACAAAATAAAACAAAAACTGTTATATCAGATGCCTGTGGTGTAATCACTGATTGTTATAAGGATTTTTCCTTTATGTTTTTTTTCTCCCCTTTTTTCATGGTCATGCCACCGGATAGGTTTTAAAAGGAGAGTGGGAAGTGATGTGGAAAGAGGACTCTAGAGTACAACCGGGAAAGTGGTTGGAGTTTAGTGGGCTCTGTGTAATGTTTACCAGAAGAACTCAACAAAGGGACAAAGAAACTCTTTTTGGTGAATTATACGTCGTTTTTTTTTTCTGGACTAGCCTACAACATCATCCCATCGGCTAAACAGACTGTGGCGAGTTTGCGTAAGTCGACAGCGGTATTGACTGCGGCGTCTCGCCACACTTCACCTGATATTTTTTGTTTTGTTTCTTTTTATTTTCTTTTTACCGTGGAGGACATTTAGTTTAATCCGGACAATTTAGGTTATATGAATGGACATTTGATCTGCTGGGACATTTGGATTCTGAGGGGGTAAATGTGTGTGGGAAATTTTGATGAGGTTTGCAATTTTTGTTTTGATATGTCGGGGTGTGGCCGAGCCTCCAGCGTCGAATAACTGTGTGTGTGCCCGACATGGTATAAGCCTGATGTATCCATAAATACACGTTGTTAAACCTGCCATGCGATTATTTTTCCGTAAGGTAGGCCTACAACTTTTTAAAGTGTATACAGGTGCAGATTGATTGTTTATCGGGTTTATGTAGAGGTTGTTTAACGAAAGTAAGCATTCCACTGGTTGTAATTATTCCAGCAGGTATTAGATCCGCCAGTTACCTTATGTTTTGCGTGATGTACTTTTCCCTTGCTGTTTAGAACTCTTGTTCCTCTTCTTCTTTTTCTATCATTCCATTGATTAGCCTAATCTTAAGAAGGAGTCTTTTGCTATTCTGTATTATGTATTAAAAGAAAATACAGTACACCCAGAAATGTTCTAATAATTTACTCATCTTTTCGCTAGCGACCAACTGTCACCAGCGAGTGCATGAGAGTCGGCTTGGCTTCGCATTTGGTGAAGCTTCAAGCGTTCATTGCGTTTTCGCGGGAGTTTGATGTGAAAACTCGCACGAGAACTGGCGTCTCTGTTCTTCTGTATTGTTTGTTTTTCATTATTATTATCTGTTATTGGTTTGTATTTTGTTGTGAGCATTAATAAAAAACATTTTTTAAAAAGTCGACATTCGGTTTCTCGGCGCGCTTACGTCACGGTCACACTTTGTCAAGCGTGAACTGAACCCTCTCATGCACGCGCAGATGACAGTTGGTTGGAAGCGATAGTCTACACTACAGTTTAAACATTTAAAGTATTTGGTATTTTTCTTACAAACACTTATCGTCTCACTTCAGAAGACATTGATTCATCCATTGGGGTCGTATGGATTACTATAGTTATTGCTGTATGTGCTGTTTGATGTCAACTTTTAGGAACACATGAGCTTGCATTATCCATTCACTGAGATTATTTATTTTTCTAAAAACTTTTGTTTGTGTTCACCTGAAGAAGAAAATTCGTATACATCTCGGATGACATGAGAGTAAAAGGTGAGTAAATGGTGAGGACATTTCTGTACTGTATTTTCTTTTAACACATAATACAGAATAGCAAGAGGGATTCCTTCTTAAGATTCATCAGTCGAAAGAAAGAAAAAGAAGAAGAGGAACAAGAGGAGGAGGAAACCAAGCAAGAGAAACAAAGTGTTGTAAATCTGTTTTGAAATAAGTTGTTTTTCAATAAAGTTTTCCAAGTGATATCAGATTGTGTGTATACATGTGTTTTTATTGTACTTACCCTGTAACTACATGAAACAAGAGGGTAGCACCACTTTAATTTACAGCCCGCAGTGTCATATACTTACACTGTAACTACATGGAACAAGAGTATATTTCCCCAGCATAAAAAAAAAAGGTTGCAATAGTTTTACTTGCCTTGAAACTTAATCAGTGCACCTTTGCAATAAAAACAAATTAGGCTACTTTATGAATGCACTGGTAATTAAAAAAAGCCTTTATGTATTTGTACACTATTATTACAAAAAGGTGCAGTGTATGTAGCCTACTCGCTAAATTGCTCCCAAAAGTATGATTGTATTATAAGTACCCCGTAGTATACTTACAGTATAAATAATTTGCCTAAATAATTTGTTTTTTTTCCCCTGGTTGTTACCCCTTTATTCCCAAACCGTTACATATTGTTCCCCTATACTTGTCATGTATTTGTCTCTTGTTTTGTGTGCAAACACATGGCTGGTTGTTTTGACTATGTGTTTGCATTGTCTTGGGGTTTACCTCGTTTCCATGTTAGTTAATGTTGTATTAGTGTCACCTGTGATTGTGATCATGTGTCCTTACCACGTTCCTTTTTCCCTCGTTAGTATTGATGTTCATCAGTGTCACCTGTACCTTTGTAATTATGTGTTCTATGTAAGCTCCCGGTGTTTGTTCCTCAGTGCTGGTTCGTCTTGTTAACATTCGGTTCTGTGTGTATTGTGGTCTGTCTGTAAATGTTCCAGTTCCGTTTTATTGTCAAATCTAGTTATTGTTTGTTTGCCCCATCGTGGGTCTTTGTTTCCGGTTGTAAATAAACCGTGTTTTGTGAAAGTTACTGTCTGCGCTTGGGTTCTATTTAGCGTAACGTGACAGAACAAACCAGCCCATTTTTTGAACCCAGCAGACAATAGGTTATGTCTTGTTCCGCCAGTAGCCAGTTAGGTGACCAGGAGCGATGGTGGCAGTCGACCATTGAGGACATGAGGAGGGGCAAGATTCTGTTTGCTCCCAAGACTGTACCTCATGTGTCTCCACCCAGAACTGCCCGGTTTTCGTGTCCTCAATCAGTGCCCATGTCCAGTGAATCCACGACTTTTGTTCCACCCACCCACTCTGGGCCTCCACCTACAAACTATTTTGTTCCCCCAACTCCCCCCCCCCTTAATGTGTTATTTTTATTGTTATCCAGTTCCGTTTTATTGTCAAGTCTAGTTATTGTTTGTTTGCCCCATCGTGGGTCTTTGTTTCCGGTTGTAAATAAACCGTGTTTTTGTGAAAGTTACTGTCTGCGCTTGGGTTCTTTTTAGCGTAACGTGACAATACTTACACGTACATACTTTATAGGTACACTGTAATTACCGAAAGTTACACTGTAATTTCATTTTAATTATGCAGTATTTTCCTGGTTGTTACCCCTTTATTCCCAAGACTTTACATATTGTTCCCCCATACTTAAACGTAAGTACTTCATAGGTACACTGTAATTACCGAAGGTTACACTGTAATTTCATTTTAATCACGCAGTACTTTCCGGGATGTAATCTAAAGCGTTACCTAATTTATTCCTGTGATGGCAAAGCTGAATGTTATGTTCTGGGTAAAAGAGCGACCTCTTGTGGTGATTCCTAACCTAGCATGTGTTTACATTTTATTAGTAGTCTCGCGTCAGTTCAATGTCACGGTGAATTTAAGCGGTCTCATATTTTTCTCTCTTGATTTAATTTGGCCAGAAAACACGTTTGCCTGTAAGTACGAAGTCATATAGTTATTTCATCATCTAGCACTAGGAATGATAGTAATGAGATCCTTTGTTAATGAAGTTGAGTTTGTTCTAAATGTGTATTTTGATCGCATATGCTAAACGTTAGCCTCGTAATGTAAATTCCCTCAAAAGTTAGCATTAAGCTAGTGCATTTATTTTTATATTGTTTAACAGATACAATTTCAATATTATTCATAAACAACTTCTGTATTTGAATGAATACTGAAATGTATTGTTCTTTGTAGTTTTACAGTGCTTCCTGAGTAAAGTTTGGAAAGGATAAACAAGCTTCATTCTTTGTCTTGGGGAAACTGTTAACTTTCTGCCGAGCTGATGTAACCGGCTGGGCCACGCCATACACACACAGAAGCGGGGGCAGAACAGTAAAAAGGCAACTCTTCTAACGGTCAGCACTTGTCGATCTGTAAGTAGAAAATCACCTAAAACAACCATCATGGCACACAGAATAGAAGAAGAGGATTTGGATGGATTAGAAACCAATCACAAATATCTAACTGCTCAAGAACCAGCAGACAATCTGTGGCTAATTCTATGGCATTGAAAGCACGGGCTAAAGCAGAAGCTGCACGTGCTGAGCTTGCATTTGCTAGAAAAGAGGCAGAGCTAATAAAACAACAAGCCATTCTAAACGCCAGTTTGCATGAACTGAAATTAGCAAGAGCGGCGGCTGCTGCTAACGCCGAAGCTGAAAGCCTTGAAGCAGCTGCTGAGGAGGAATATGAACTGTTAAATCCACTTCAGCAAATTAAAAAAAACTCAATGCCTCAGTCGAAATTCATTGTGGAAATGCTGCAATGGAGATTCCTATTATACATCCAGATCACCAGCCTTATCAGAGTGCAAAAGCAGCCAATACAGTAAATTTAGTTACAGTTTCACAACCAGATGCAAGACCACAAACGACCTCACCAGTGTGCCAGCTTTTCATGGACAGCAGTGAAGCGAACAGATATGACAAACAGGTCAACACGTCACCAAGTGAAATCAGTGAACACAAGTTTCTTGAACAAACTCAACACCACTCGTACAAAGGAGAGCCAATCTGGACCCCAAATCAGATATCCAGCACTGCACAGAGAAAATCATACAGCTATGGTGAGCTCTCCCACAATGTGAAACAAACCATTGACGATTTCAAGCCTCCCAATCTTACTACACACAGTCACCACCCCCATATACAACACAAGCCCACCAAGTGCAGTGGCTGCAACAGACCTAGGGAAGTACCTGATGCGACGAGAGCTGGTGAGCTCAGGCCTACTGAAGTTCGACGACAAGCCGGAGAACTACTGGGCCTGGAAGGCGTCTTTTATCAGCTCTACTGATGACCTGAAACTCTCCGCTAGAGAGGAACTTGATTGCTGTGCAAATGGCTCGGGCCCTCGTCATCTGAGCAAGCTAAAAGGATCAGAGCGGGTACACATTCACAATGCACCCACAGGCCTCAGGATGTTATGGCAAAGACTGGAGGATGTTTATGGCTCACCTGAGGTGATTGAAAATGCTCTTCTGAGAAAAGTTGAGGAATTTCCTAAGATCTCAGGCAAAGAAAACCACAAGTTAAGAGAACTGGGAGACATTCTCATGGAACTTGAAGCAGCCAGAGCAGATGGATACTTACCTGGTCTCTCATATCTCAACACCTCCCGTGGAGTAAGCCCAATAGTCCAGAAACTCCCTTTCAACCTACAAGAGAGGTGGATTACTGTAGGATCACACTACAAAGACCAACACAGGGTGCCATATCCTCCCTTTGGAATCTTCGTCAACTTTGTTTGTGAACAGGCAAGAACACGCAACGACCCTAGCTTTGCCAGCATTACAGGAGCATGGTGTGCAACAAAGACAGAAAAGAGTGTTTATCAGCCAGCCAGTCATCACGTGAGAACATCAGTTGCTGTGAGGAGGACTGAAATCTCAACAAGTGGCAGCGACAGCGATAATACAACAGTAGTCAGGAAACAAGAGGATCCCGACAAACAGTGCCCACTACATAACAAGCCTCATCCATTGAGAAAATGTCGTGGCTTCAGAAACAAAACTTTTGAGGAAAGGAAAGCGTATCTGAAAGAAAAACGCATCTGTTTCAAGTGCTGTGCTTCATCCACTCATGTCGCTAAGGACTGTAACAGGCCTCTGCTGTGCCAGGAGTGCAATAGTGACAAACACCTGTCAGCGCTACATCCAGGGCCCGCCCCATGGAAAACTGATGTACATGTGAGTACCATAGATCACAGCGGGGAGCGGCAGCCGCTGGAGGCCATTTCGTCTGTGACGTCCAAATGCACAGAAATCTGTGGGAGTGTGAACACGTCAAAATCCTGTTCCAAAATCTGTCTCGCCTTAGTGTATCCTGCTGGCCAAAGAGACAAAGCCATGAAGACCTACATTGTTCTTGACGAGCAGAGCAACAAGTCCCTTGGAAGAACAGAATTCTTTGAATATTTTGGAATTCAAGGCACAGGGTCGAGGTACACTCTGAAGACATGCTCAGGAGTGGTGGATACAGCAGGGCGACGCGCCAACAACTTCATAGTGGAGTCAGTAGACGGGTAACATCCACATTCCCTTGCCTACTCTGATTGAGTGTGACATGCTGCCAGACGACAGGTCCGAAATACCTTCACCAGAGGTAGCTAGACATCATCCTCACCTCAAACACTTGGCAGACAAAATCCAGCCCTGGATCCCAACGCGTCCATCCTCCTCCTACTTGGGCGAGATATAATACGGCTGCACAAAGTGCCGTGAACAATGTAATGGGCCACACAATGCACCGTTTGCTCAGCGACTCGACCTTGGATGGGTGATAATCGGAGATGTGTGTCTGGGAAGAGCACATAAAACCACTACTGCCAGCGTCTTCAGAACCAGTTGTGCTGATAAGCGGACGCCACTCCATCCTTAACCCATGCGTCAGCAACTTAATGGTCCGAGAGAAGATTGACAGCGCTGTACCAGCCCACACCTTTCCATGTGTGTCTCAAGCAGCCAATGAAGCAGATAGCCTGGGCAGAGACGTGTTTCAAAGAACACAGCGCGACGATCAGCTTGGCCTGTCCATCGAAGATGAGTTGTTCCTTGACCTCATGGATAAGGAAGTCTACATAGATGAAGCAAACTGCTGGGTAGCACCGCTGCCATTTAAGCCAAACAGGCCATGTCCTGCCCAACAACAGACAACATGCTGTCAATCGCCTCGCCTCCCTCCGTCGCATGCTGGAGAAGAAACATGGCATGAAAGAACACTTCTTCAACTTCATGCAAGCAATGTTTGATGCTGATCAAGCGGAGCTTGCCCCAGCACTGAGGCCACAACAAGAATGCTGGTACCTACCAATATTCGGTGTTTATCACCCACAGAAAAAAGACCAAATACGTGTAGTGTTTGATTCCAGTGCGAAACACGAAGGCACCTCCCTTAATGACGTTCTTCTCAGTGGGCCTGACATGAACAACACCCTACTGGGGGTCCTCATGCGTTTCCGCAGAGAGCCTGTAGCGGTAACTGCAGATATCCAGCAGATGTTCTACTGCTTCATTGTCCAGGAAGACCATCGTGATTTTCTAAGATTTTTGTGGTTCAAAGACAACGACCCAAACAAACACATCACTGAGTATCGCATGAAAGTGCACGTTTTTGGCAACTCTCCTTCCCCTGCAGTAGCCATCTACGGCCTGAGAAGAGCAGCCTTGCATGGAGCAAAGGAACAGGACAGTGAAGCTACACAGTTCGTCATGAGAAATTTCTATGTTGATGATGGACTTTCCTCATTCCCCACCGACGAAAAGGCCATCGCTGTACTGAAAAACACAAAAGAGATATTAGCAGAGTCAAGCATCAAGCTACACAAAATAGCCTCTAACAGTCGTACTGTGATGGATGCCTTTCCCCTGAGGAGCGGGCCAAAGACTTGGTGGATCTAGAGCTAACTGTTGACCCCTGCCACTGCAGCGGAGTTTGGGACTCACCTGGAACTTGCAGTCAGACACGTTCACGTTCCGTGTATCTAGAGAGAAGAAGCCATTTACTAGAAGGGGAATCCTGTCTACAGTCAATGGACTTTACGACCCCCTGGGGCTTGTAGCACCTGTCACAATCAAAGGAAAGGTCTTAGTCAGGGAGCTGTCTGCCGATTCAGCTGAATGGGACGCTCCTCTGCCAGCGCCGAAAGAGGAACAGTGGAGAATGTGGACGGACTCACTCTGCGAGCTTGAGCAGCTTCAAATTGACCGACCATATGTGCCAGTTTCCTTGTGCTCCACAAAACACAGAGAACTCTGCATCTTCTCCGACGCCTCCACTATGGCCATATCAGCAGTGGCTTATCTCAAAGCAACAGATAAAAATGGACACACTCACATTGGTTTCCTCATGGGCAAGGCAAAGCTGGCTCCTCATCCCCCGCACACTGTTCCACGGCTCGAGCTTTGTGCTGCTGTCTTGGCTGTTGAATTGGCAGACTTAATTAAAGAAGAGCTCGATGTAGACATCCACAAAGTCACATTCTACACAGACAGTCGGATTGTATTGGGATACATCAACAACACAAGTAGAAGATTCTATGTATATGTCGCCAACAGAGTCACACGCATCAGAAAGTCTTACAAGCCCGGAACAATGGCACTTTGTCAGCACAGAACACAACCCTGCAGACCATGGGACTCGCTCAGTGCCAGCAGCCATGTTAAAAGACACCAACTGGTTCAAAGGTCCAGCCTTCTTAGCCAAAGACACCTCACCGCCAGAGAAGTTTGAGCTCATTGACCCTGAAGCAGATGCAGACGTACGCTCACAGATCCAAACTTTCATAACCAAGACCGTCAAAGGAGAGCTGGGATCAAAACGATTTGAACGCTTCTCCAGCTGGAAGTCACTTATTCGAGCCGTTACCAAGCTCATACACAAGGTCAGGTCTTGTGCAAAGGGCTCAATCAGCAATACGGATGAGCTGACACAAGCAAGACTAATAGTTATCAGAAACGCTCAACACGATACATTTGCTGAAGAGATGAAATGCCTTTCCAGAGGTGAAGTCGTTCCAAAGTCGAGCCCTCTGAGGAAACTGAATCCAATTGTGGATAAGGATGGCCTGCTGAGAGTTGGAGGACGCATTCCTTTGGCTGAAATACCCTGGGAAGAGAAACATCCAATCATTGTCCCCAGAAAACACCATGTAGCTACCTTATTGGTGAGACATTACCATGCAAAGGTCGCTCATCAGGGAAGACATCTGACAGAGGGTGCTGTTCGCTCTGCTGGATTGTGGCTGATTGGAGGCAAGAGACTGGTGTCAAGCATAGTACATAGATGTGTGACCTGTAATAAGCTGAGAGGAAGATTGGAAGAACAACAAATGTCAAGCCTACCTTCTGAACGACTCGACCCAGGTCCTCCGTTCACTAATGTAGGTGTCGATGTGTTCGGCCCATGGACCGTAAGCTCAAGACGAACTCGCGGCGGCATTGCAGAGAACAAACGCTGGGCAGTCATCTTTACTTGCATGGTAACAAGAGCTGTGCATATCGAAGTGCTCGAGTCTCTGTCCTCCTCAAGCTTTGTTAATTCATTAAGGAGATTCACAGCTGTCCGTGGTCCAGTCGCCTGTTTCGTTCTGACCAGGGAACGAACTTCATTGGGGCATGCAAGGAACTTCAGATCAAATCTGATGATCAGGAACTAAATGCTTACCTTCACAATCAAAGCTGCACCTGGACTTTTAATCCTCCCCACTCCTCCCATATGGGTGGAGTGTGGGAGCGTATGATCGGTATTGCCCGTAGAATACTGGATGCACTGTTGTTACAGACAAACACTGCCCACCTGTCTCATGAAGTTTTGGTCACACTCATGGCTGAAGTCATGGCCATTATGAATGCTAGACCCCTTGTTCCTGTGTCATCCGATCCAGACATGCCCACAGTGTTCACACCTGCCATGCTGCTAACACAGAAAGTCGACCCAGTACTGCCACCAGCGGGAGAGTATGACCTTAAAGACCTATACAGCAAACAGTGGAAGCAAGTACAGGCGTTGGCCGACTCATTCTGGAACGCTGGCGTCAAGAATACCTGGTGTTACTCCAACCAAGGAGAAAGTGGCACATGGACAAGCCAAACCTGAGCGAAGGAGATGTTGTGCTGCTCAAAGATGCTCAGGTCAAGCGGAATGAATGGCCTATTGGAGTGGGTGGTGAACGCCATTCCCAGCAAAGACTCTAAAGTTCGCAAAGTGGACGTGAGGGTGGGCAGACAGGGTACTCAGCGGGTGTATTCTAGACCAGTCTCAGAAGTTGTTCTACTTGTAAAAAGGGAATAGTGTTATAATACATTATAACAAGCGGGGAGTGTTATGTTCTGGGTAAAAGAGCGACCTCTTGTGGTGATTCCTAACCTAGCATGTGTTTACATTTTATTAGTAGTCTCGCGTCAGTTCAATGTCACGGTGAATTTAAGCGGTCTCATATTTTTCTCTCTTGATTTAATTGGCCAGAAAACACGTTTGCCTGTAAGTACGAAGTCATATAGTTATTTCATCATCTAGCACTAGGAATGATAGTAATGAGATCCTTTGTTAATGAAGTTGAGTTTGTTCTAAATGTGTATTTTGATCGCATATGCTAAACGTTAGCCTCGTAATGTAAATTCCCTTAAAAGTTAGCATTAAGCTAGCGCATTTATTTTTATATTGTTTAACAGATACAATTTCAATATTATTCATAAACAACTTCTGTATTTGAATGGAATACTGAAATGTATTGTTCTTTGTAGTTTTACAGTGCTTCCTGAGTAAAGTTTGGAAAGGATAAACAAGCTTCATTCTTTGTCTTGGGGAAACTGTTAACTTTCTGCCGAGCTGATGTAACCGGCTGGGCCACGCCATACACACACAGAAGCGGGGGCAGAACACTGAATTTCCACAGTGTCACATTATGCTTCAGAAATCATTCTTCAATATGCTAACTTATTGCTAAATTATTATTATTATGGATGCTCAATTATTAATAATGGTTCTTATCAACAATGTTTATTTATTTTAATTTTTTTTGCTGCCTTTGTGGAAACTGATCCCTTTTTTACGGTTTCCACAAAGGCAGCAAAGGCAAGCCTTCCAATGGTCCCATGGGTTCAAAAAGTAGTTAAAAATACTTTGCTTTCAAAACTTTAAAAGAAACTTTAATAACCAAAGTATTCTTAAGTCACAGAAAAATTAGAAGCAACTTTTCCACCACTTAAGGCCACAGTACTTCTTGCGGTCTGTTCATGTGCTACACAGGATTCAAACCCACAAATGGAATGGTTCAGGATGCATGACACGTGTTTAGCAACTTGCGCCACTCAGAGGATGTAAATTACAAAGCTGCATAGGAGAGGCTTCAGTGTAAGAATAAGCACACAAAATCATGTTAACGAGATTAGCATGCTAAGATAGCTTAATGCTAATGAAGCTCATGGTTATCCTGATAGCTGAAGAGCCACATTAGAAAGAATGGCATCTGGTTAGCATGCTAACCAATTATTATGCTAAGCTAACTAGCATAAAGCAACAAACACAGGCTAAGTCAACTTCAGAGAGGAATATCTCGGGAACGGTGGCAACTATCAAAAATATTTCCGGTCATTTCTTTGCGGCTCGGTCTAAAGATCATCTGATCTAATTTCGGACAAAATTTAGCAAGATTTGAAAGAGGGAGTAGCGAAAAAACTGTTTTTCATTTGCTCCAATATGGCGGACAGTCACATTGTTGGAATTGACAAATGAGATATCGTCGGAATCGGCATAAGCCAATGAACATAATGACATAAATCACTCAAAATTTGAACAATGTTTTCAAAAGTTATACGCGTTTTAGCAAAAGACCTTATATCTTTGGAACACTAGGTGGCGCTGAAAGACTTCAGTATAATTTCACTTTGAACTTAAATGAACAACTACTAGTCGACTAGAATTTTTTTTTTTTGTCAGAGGCCTTATTCCACATATTTTCGCAGGCCATGCTGGGTTGAGCGAGCGACCCTGCGGAGAGCGAGCGGAATATTCAGAGATGCGCTCTCCGCTCACACGCTCTGATCGGAACAAACCCTAACCACTGTCTGCTGAACTTGCGCAGAAACATCGAAATAGACATAACCAGCTTTTTAAAATAAAGCAAAGTTTTGGGTGGGCCTGTTGAAAAGTGGGCGGGCCTAGGCCGTCAGGCCCACCCATAACGCCGTGCCTGGTATACACTCTCAAAGGTCCTTTCTTTTACTATTTGGCTCTTTTCTTTCAGGCTGCAGAAAAGAAACCACAACAGTCATTTCAAATACGTACTAACTATGCATAATATGTCGAGTCATGCTTTATAGAGAAGATAAGTGACCATTATGGTGGTATCACGATTAGCCATGCACTCCCTGGATGATTACGGACTCCATTTTGATCCTTGCCTGGTGACTACTCTGTTTAATAAAGACAAGCTGCACTTGGATCTGAATGACTCCTATGCTTTGTAACAGAAGACTTAGCCACACCAAATCCAGCAGCGATGCCAACCACGGATCCATCAGTACAAATCCTACGTCTCCGTCAGGGGAATCAGCCGATTGAGAAGTATGTCGAAGAGCTTATTGAACTGGCACATCTCACCTCAATGAACACAGAATGCCTTATGATCTTTTTTCGGGGAGGACTATCTGAACTGCTCAGTTCATTCGTGCCCTTGTATAATCCTCACTGGACTTTAGAGCACTATATTGACCTGGCCCTTTTGTTGAGCGGCTCATCGTTTACTGTGGGCGTGGTGGAGGAGGAGCTCCGTGAGCCCACAGTATCCTCTCAGCCAGAGCCAGGCCTATGTCTTGCCACAGTTTCATCACATCACCGCAGACCTTTTTAGAGTTTCATCAAGTCACCGCAGAGAACCCTCTTGAACCCTCGTCTTCGCCCAAGATGGCCGCCGCCCTGCTTGAACCCTCGTCTCCGTCCAAGATGGCCACCGCCCTGCTTGAACCCTCGTCTCTGTCCAAGATGGCCGTCGGCCTGCTTGAACCCTCTTCTCTGTCCAAGATGGCCGACTCTCCGCCTGTGTCTCCAGACAAGATGGCCGACTCTCCGCCTGTGTCTCTAGACAAGATGGCCGACTCTTCACATGTGTCCCCAGACAAGATGGCCGACTATCCGCCCGTGTCTCCAGACAAGATGGCCGACTCTCCGTCTGTGTCTCCAGACAAGATGGCCGACTCTCCGCCTGTGTCTCCAGATAAGATGGCCGACTCTCTGCCAGTGTCTCCAGTCAAGATGGCCGACTCTCTGCCTGTGTCTCCAGACAAGATGTGCGACTTTCCGCCTGTGTCTCCAGACATGATGGCCGACCCTCCGCCTGTGTCTCCAGTCAAGATGGCCGACTCTCCGCCTGTGTCTCCAGACATGATGGCCGACCCTCCGCCTGTGTCTCCAGACAAGATGGCTGACTCTATACCAGTATCTCCAGACCTTCAAGAGCCATGTTTGTGGCGGTTGTCGTCCCGCAACCCCCCTCTGACCTGTCCTCAGCGCTCCCCCCTAGTGGGGGTCGCGCTATGGTGTATTTGGGCCGCATAAACCACCGCTGGAGCCCTTGAGGGTGGCGTCCAGTGGCAAACTTTTGCCGTTCCCGCCTGTGGTGTCACCCCGTCTCCTTGTCCAGTGTTGGGAACGTTACTTTAAAAAAGTAATTAGTTATAGTTACTCACTACTTTTTCCAAAAAGTAACTGAGTTAGTAACTGCATTACTCTATAATAAAAGTAACTCGTTACAGGGAAAGTAACCATTTGCTTTGTTAAAAAAAAAAAGTTGGATTTTTGTGAGCAGTTTTCACACGTCAGACGGGTGTTTGTACATTACTTTCGATATTTATTGCACGTCGACAGACAGCAAGTGGTTTATCCTGCACTTCAAGTATTATATTTGTAAGAAAAGTAAACAGTTACACCATATAAAGTGCATAACTCTAGCAAATTAAATCAAACTCCTCTCAACCTGAGACAACTGGTCAAGAAAACAACCTGGTGAACAAGCATCTGTGGTGGAGGTATCTGTTTTTTTTTTTGCCACTAGCTTTGTAAATGCGCGTGTCAATGTGAGATGCTTCATTAAATTAGAGTTGCTTACAACGGATGTCGACAAAGTCTTCGCTCCTGGACATAATGTACACATTACATGCACATTCTTGCTTTTCTGTCACGATTAGCCACGCACTCTCTGGATGATTACAGACTTCATTTCCATCATGCATCTCCCTAGTCTGATTACACCATACACCTGCACTGCGCTGATTACACACACACCTGCACCTCATGTTCAAACACTCATTTAAGCCACACTCACACAACACTCGGGGCTAAGGTTACGTTTACACGTGGATGGCTATTTTCATAAACAGACATTTCACACCTCTCAGTTTTCAAAAACTACATTGTGCAAACCTAATAATTAAATTGTTTTTATATAATAATCGTTTTCAGAGGTGAATTCTCCGTTTGCGTGTAAACGAAGGGCACAATGAAGGAAATGTCTCAGTTTTTCAAAATAACCATGTACGTGTAGACGGGGCCTAAGTCTTGTTTTGCTGCTGCGAACATTTCCAAGCGTTTTTTCCATTTGTTTACCTGCCTGTTGTGACCTTGTCTGTTCCCATTCTTCTGCCTGGTTCCTGTATCCTGATTGTTTGCTGCCTGCCCTGATATCCTGCCTGTTTATTGACAACGATTTTGCCTGATCTTCTCTGTTGTGTTGCTGGTGTATGACCCTTGCCTGGTAACTACTCTGTTTAATAAAGACACGCTGCAATTGAATCCGAATGACTCCTATGCTTTGTAACAGGTGGAAAGGGACATGTTCGGTTCACTTAGTTTTGTCGTGGCTACAAGTTTTTTGTTGTGGCCACAAGTTTAATGTGTAAACAAATCTACGTGACCATAGCAACATGAGATTATCAGAAATAGATATTTGGAATTTATGAGGGTTCCACTTTATTTCGATAGTTCACTTTAGACATTCTACTAACTATAAGTAACTTTTCAACTACATGTCAACTAAGTCTCATTATAGTATTAGTAGACTGTAGTTGACTGTCAGTAGACTGTTAGGTTAGGTGTTAGGGTTCGGGTTAGGAGAGCAAGTTGACTTGTAGTTGCCAAGTTACTTATAGTCAGTAGAATGTCTGTCTGGGGACAACACAATAAAGTGTTAGCAGATATTAAGCAGACAGTCTACTGATACTCTAATGACAGTAAGTTGACATGTAGCTGCAAAGTTACTTATAGTTAGTAGAATGTCTAAAGTGGACTATCGAAATAAAGTGTTACCTTTATGTATACTTTTTATTATCATTCTTCAAGAAAACATGTTACATGTTTATTATTATACTTAGTAATATAGCCTTTTAATGACTAGCCGGAATGCAGTTAAATGAAATGAAATATTATAGCATAATATGTTAAAATTACTTTAAAGTTAATTAATTTATTACCATCTACTGGAGCAGGCCTGGATAATGGTCATATAGAATCAAAGCTTTACTGACATGATTGTCGGGCATTTATTGTATTTTTTTTGTATATGTATATTCTTTAACAATTTTTTGAATGCCGTCACATGCATGAGGTAGCCTGTCTACATTGTGTGCAATATAATATAATTATACAATAATTCCTGTGTTTGTTTCCTTTTTCTGATTAGAAGAAGTCTTTAAATCGCCTTTGTAAAAGCTTTACTACATAGATAGTCCTCTTTAGGTGAGCTCACAAAAATAGTTAACTGACAACTACTAAATGTTTAATAACTACCTGAATTAATCATTACAGTATGAATACGTACTAATAAAGCATTTATTACCACACTGAGTAACTATTACTATAATGCTATATAATAATATACAAATGTAGCCTACATTTAAATAGTTTATTAATTATTTACTTATGCTTTCTAAATTATCTTATCAACCACTGACAACTCCCAAATAACTGGTTTGTAAATAATGTAATACTTCATTTAGAAATTATAAATTGATCATTAATAAAGTATTAAAATACAAGTGTTAACCACATTACAGATATGCTTATAAATAATAAAGAAGAATAAAGAATAATTTTTTTATAAAAATGTTTAGACGCTCAACTCTCCTTCCTCAAGATATCTTACAAATGCTAGATTCCTATACCTTGTGAGAGAATAAAACAATAACAGAGCTTCTTACTGCAAATATATCATAATGAGTGCTCAAACATTCTCCAAAAGAGTGGTATCTTGCACATGCAAACAAGTGACTCCTGAAGACAAAAAAAGCTGAAACATGTATTACAGGCGCCCTTTATACTCTGCATGAGATGTCATGGACTGCCGTCTGCCAATGATTAATTGACGTGTGTTTAGATGTTCTTCAGACACCGGTCACGCTGATGGCATCTCAATAGCATTAACTCCATGATGCAGCGCTGAAGTTCCTCTTCAAAAGGAAACTTACTTACCCTTGACTTACCAGTTTCCACAAAGATATTAACTAGCAAAAACTGATTTCAACATTGATAATAATAATCAATGTTTCTTAAGCACCAAATCGGCTTTCCATTTTATGAGTTTTGGTCAAAACAAGTTATCGACTTTGCTTTAAGGTAGTATGGTCCACAGAGGCATTGAAGTGTGTGTGTTGCAAAATGTGCTTTGTATACCTGAGCGATAGATGTCAGTCCAGCTGCTAAAGCGATGTAACCGGTAGAGTAGCCACTGAGCTCAACAGTGAGGCTGGTGTTAGTTAAGACAACTGAGGTGAAGAAACACGGAGAGCTACCCGAAGGATCACATTCTTTAGGGTTGTCCACGCACAGTTTGGTTTTTCCACACTCATTGCGGGTGATTTTGGTCTATGAATAAGAAAAATCAGAAACAAAAAAATGTGTTACTGTCTTTGTCAACATCAATAGCCTAAACTGCTTTCATTACAGTTGCATCTTGATTCTAAACAAATTACCTATTTGTCTGCCATTGTTTAAAAGGAAGATAATGGTTCTTTGAACCAAATAATTGTGGAAAGGAGTAGCCTAAATGGTATTCTTACAGTCAAAGTTGTTGGTGTTGATACGTCGCTGCTTGCAGCCTTAAGGAAAGACGCACAGCCTATCACGCAAACCACTAAAAACATCCGCTTTCTCTCCATGTCTGAGAAAAAGATTATATATGCATTAAATAAAATTGTTCTGAATAAGAATGATATGCTGGTGCAAATAAAACTCCACTGGTGCACACAGTGGTTGGATTTGTGATTTGCAGTTGAGTTTTTCTTTCTCAAATATTACAAACACACACACACACACACACACACACACACACACACACACACACACACACACACACACACACACACACACACACACACACACACACACACACACACACACACACACTTTTTTGTATTTATTACACATACAAACCACACTCTGACATCCATACCAACACACCCACACAAACATCGTTGCATAATTTATCCAGTTGACTCTATAATATGCTGAAGCAGAAAACGGGAATAAAGCAACTATTTGCTTTATAAGCCAAACCTGAGAAAATAATGCCATCTGGTAAAAAAATTGTAAAATAAATAAATAAATAATTTGAAGCCTTGCCAACAGAATGAAAGCCTTCTTACCAAAGTCAGGGCCCTGGGATTGAAAATTGCAGTTTAAAGGTATATGTATTGGTACTGTGTATTAAATTGCAAAACATAAAAATGCAATTTACTATACAATAACTACACTGTAAAAAAAAATCTTGTTTTTTAGTTTAGTAGTAAACTTAATTTAGTGTTCCAATTGATGTATTCAATGCATTTCAATTTAATTAAAAGTTATCTTAACTTTTGGAAGTAATATTCAAAAAAGCCCCGCAAAAAAAGAAAAAAAGTTGAGTATTTTTTACAATGCAGTGTTCTCAGACTTTTGAATCTATTCAGTTGAATAATTGGCATAGTTTAAACTAATGGATTCAATTAACATTAACATACAGGGAAAAAATAATAATTATGCAAAGATATGCTTCTTTTACTTACCGGTAGATGTCTTCACCCGTAGATAGGTTGATCTTCAATCCCTTGGAAAATGAGTAATGAATTTCTTCGTGTTTATATTTTAAATAGAAGTCAAAGCCCACAGAACCGGATTGTAACCTAAATGTAAACATTTACATTTTGAAGCCTTGCCAACAGAATGAAAGGCTTTTAACAGAGATTGCATCATTTTAATAAAGGGCCTGGGGTTAAAAATTGCAGTTTTAAGGTAGGCTATATAGTATATTAAATTGCAAAACACAAAAATGCAATTTCCTATACAATAACTACGCTGTAAAAAAAAATCTTATTTTTTTTTAGTTTAGTAGTAACTTAATTTAGTGTTCCAATCGATAATTCAATGCATTTCAATTTAATTAAAAGTTATCTTAACTTTTAGAAGTAATATAAAAAAAATCCCACGCAATTTTTTTTTTTTTTTTTTTTACAATGCAGTGTTCTCAGACTTTTAAATCTATTCACTTGAATAATTGGCATAGATTAAACTAATGGATTAAATTAACATCCAAATACAGATAAAAATAAAACCTTTTGCAAAGATATGCTTCTTTTACTTCTACTACCTGTAGATGTCTTCACCAGTAGATAGGTTGATCTTCAATCCCTTGGAAAATGAGTAAGGAATTTCTTCGTGTTTATATTTTTAAATAGAAGTCAACACCCAACGAACCGGATTGGAAATGAGCACACCCCATTAAATGAAAATGAAAGTGACATGTTAAGGTCAAGTATGGCCATACTCGGAATTTGTCCTCTGCATTTAACCATCCAACTTAGTGCACATACAGGAATAGTGAGTAGTGAACACACACACACACACACACGCACGCACGCACGCACGCACGCACACACACACACACTGTGTTGCATTTCTCCATATCTCCATCTGCCGGTAGGGGCGCCAATTTAGGGAGCGCTCTTATGTGTCGTATTTGAAGGTAGTCACAAACGACCTAATTGGTCGTATGGGTTGGGGGACTTGTTGCTTATGAGACATACCAACCCGATCTCACGGCAATTCGTACGAATTTTACGAGGTGGCTAATTCGTACCAATTCATACGACCTCACTCGTACGAATTTGTACGTTTTTTGCTAAAACGTACATATTTTACGATTTGCCAAAATCGTATGAATTCATACGAATGACCTACTCCTGACCCCGCCCCTAAACCCAACCGTCACGTGGGTTTAGACAAATCGTACAAATTCGTACGAGTGAGGTCGTACAAATTCGTACGAATTAGCCACCTTTTAATCACTCGTACAAATTCGTACGAATTGGTCGTGAGATAGCGTTGGACATACTGCCTCAGGCACAAATAGCATAGCCCACTACAGCGTGAAGCCATTTGCACCCCCCCAACCCCTTCAAAAAAAAGAAAACTTAAGTTTAGTGGCACGCATGCACTGGTATGTAGGCACATGTAGCAAACACCACACTGGTAGATCACTTGAGACACTTTGTTGTCCGCCTTAGGGGAAACTACTTCTGCAGTAAAAAGGTACCAGACGCGGCAACACAGGCTCATTGGAAAAACTTTCCTGTGGCAACATTTTTGCAAAACACGTATCAATACGTACATGTCACTGCAGTTTCCAACAGAAATAAACACTAGAGGCAGTAAAACAGCAACCACGTTTAATCGTTTTCACACACAATTATGATTACAGGGGCAGATGAGGAATTAAAGAGAAAACAGTGTCTGCACTTTTATCTTTTTACACATTCTTTCTCACACATAACTGAATGAGGAAAGGAGAAAAAAAACACAGCAACAACAGAGTAGCATGGTCATAGCCTGCTCTGTTTCGCTGCTCCTGCTCTGTTTCGCTGCTCTGAGATTGATTGCTCCTGTCTGCCTCGCTGTGACTGCTGCTGCTGTGAGTTTGTTTGCTGCGTCTAAGCCTCGTATTAGCTTCGTATTTCTTTCTGTTTTGAACCATCATTTATTATAATTTCTAGTTGTTTATACTACTAAATACAGCTTACCCAACATCTCAGATTAACCTGACATTGCTAGCTTCCATTATTGTCAGCACAACACGCTAACTCGCTATCCTTTTAACGCACTACCCGTGCGCTCAGTTATTTATTTTTCTCTCGCGCGCCCGTGCCTTTGAGTTCATAAAAGCCAGGTGAGTAAGAATCAGTCAACAAACACGGTGAGTAATGTCTTGTCCTGTTATTGTCACCTGCACTTCATGTCACATGTTAAACATAGCCTTCTCTGTTGGCAATATAGGATTTATATGTAATAAATACAAGGAGACAGTCAGGCTGACGGAGAAGATTTCAGAACTAGAGACACGCATCCAAACTTTAATCGAGAATAAGAAGAGTGCTAGAGCTTTAGATAATATTTTGGATGCGCCTAGCCTAGTGAACTCTTTACATGAGTCGGTTCCGGCTGAAGTAGAGCCCGTGCAGCAGGGCAGATGGCTGACAGTGAGAGATCGCTCTAGTCGCGGATCAAAAAAACACTTTTCCGTTCTGATAACAAATCAATTTGCCCCGCTCAGTGAAACACCCACTGAGAATTTTTCTGATTGTGCCCTAGTTATTGGCGATTCTATTACACGGAACGTGAAAATAGAGACACCAGCCACCATAGTCACATGTTTGCCGGGAGCCAGAGCGCCTGACATCAAAGCAAATTTATAAGTGCTGGCTAATGCTAAACGTAAATTCTCTAAGATTATTATTCACATCGGCACTAATGATGTTCGACTCCGCCAGTCGGAGATCACCAAAATTAACATTAAAGAGGTTTGTGAACTCACAAGTACGATGTCAAGCACTGTAATTTGCTCTGGCCCCCTTCCTGTTCGCAGGAGTGATGAGATAGTTAGTAGATTGTGTTCACTCAATGGCTGGCTGTCTAATTGGTGTCCGCAGAATAATATAGAATTCATAGACAATTGGAAAAGTTTTTGGGGCAAACCTGACCTGTTGAAAAGAGATGGTATTCATCCCTCCTGGGATGGTGCTGCTCTTCTCTCTAGTAATTTGGCTCATAGTCTTAGAGATAAAACATGACAATCTGGGCCTCAGGTCAGGAAGCAGACAGACTGGCTTAACCGACCGTCTGCTAGCGGCCTCGACGTCACCAAGGTCAGATAAATCTCATCACATAGAGACTCTTTCACCTAGATATCATCATATAGAGACTGTGTCTGTTCCCTGAACTTGGAAATCCAAAAAAACGTTCAAACCCATCTAAGGTTAAAAATGTTATTGATGTTCAACAAATAAAAAACAGATATAATACAAATGAGCAAATGATAAAACTTTGGTTGCTGAATATTTGATCTCTTACTTCAAAAGCGCTAATAGTTAATGATATGATTACAGATTATAACCTAGATGTGCTGTGTTTAACAGAAACCTGGCTAAAACCAAACGATTACATTGCTTTAAATGAGTCAACCCCACAAGATTACGGTTATAAACATGAACCTCGTCTGAAACGCAAAGGAGGAGGTGTTGCTGTAATTTATAGTAATATTTTCAAAACCACTAAGAAATCTAGTTGTAAATATAATTATTTTGAAGTGTTGGTGCTTAATGTAAAAATATCAAGTGTAAACGATAAATCACGTTTGAAAATTCTGCTGGCTACTGTATACAGGCCACCGGGGTACCATACAGACTTTATCAAAGAATTTGCGGACTTTCTATCAGAATTAGTATTGGCTGCAGATAAAGCATTTGTTCTCTAAATTCTAAGACGGGAAAAACCCAGGTGAATAGTGGAAAAAACACCATGAAACTTCCCTTGAACAGATCTACAGATCACATCTTGTTTCTATATATTTTCTTTCATGTTTGTAGCTTAATTGCTTTGCTTTTTTCTGTTAGATTTTTAGTTCTGTAGTTCACTCCCTCTGTAAATTGGTTTTGGTAAATTGGTTTTATACCCTTCTAGTTTGCTTGTGAGCCATTTGTCTTTGGAATTTCATTTTGATTAGTATTTCTTTCTGCAGTCCTTTTCCACGTTTTTTGGTTACCCATTGCCTTGGTATACTTGAGGACTACAACTCCACATTTAAACAAGGACATTGGTCATCACTCTGACATGCACACATTGAAGTGCATAACAGCCCTGATTTTCGGCATTTGCACTGGCGTCTTGTGCATTGTTTTTTACAGGTACACATGATCATTTCCAGGCAACTTTCAGGTGTTGGATTCTGTGACATAAGAATGGGCTGTAGTCCTGAACCGCCATGTTTCCATCCCATGTCCAAGGGTGAAGGAAGCTCAGGTGTGGCATAGTGAGCATTTCTCCAAACCATTGCCTGGTAGTGTACTCTCAGCAGATGGAAGTGGAGGTTTGCCTTGTTGCCGGCATTGCTTCTGGTTTACCTGTCCTGGAGAAAGGTACATGCCTTGCTGCATCAACAGAGTCTGTTTTATGCACATCATATATTCTGCAGACAAAAGCCTCTGAAGATCTTTGAGTCTCCTCCGTGAGATCACCAATTCCGAGGTTGCTGAGCAATTGATGGTGCATTTTCCAGACTTTCCACAATGTACTTTTGGTGTGACTTGCAATGTATGATGTGGTATCAAAACCAGTTAGTGCATGAAATGCTACAAGGCTTGGTGCTGAATCCTTTGGCAGTTTGTTAAAAACAGCATCAATGGGTATATTGAACGTTTGCAAAAGACAGTAGGTTCTGAACATGCAGGTAGCAGCAGACAAACTGCACAAGCACAACCTTGCAGTAGCAGGTGTTCACTGCGAATGCAAATTGATCCGGTAGATTGGAGTTTATGTCTGTTCTGCCAAACAGACGTTTTGAAGAAACCATTGAGATCTAGCCTGGCAAGCCAGACTTACATCAAGATGTTTAGTCTGGCAACTCTCCATAGACGCGGCTTAATCCGAGGGGCGGGATAAACGGTTGTCTCTCAAAATCCCTCTGCACGCAATAGGATACAACAAATCAGAGCAACGAATCTGAGTCCCATGCGTTTTCCCACCAGCGGAGCTAATTGGTATATTAAACTTATAAAATATAGAACGTCTACATTGGATTGTTTTTGGCAGTGTATAGTGTAAATGCAAATATCGGATACGGGTCACTTTTAAAAGATGATGTAAGCAGGTCGTCAAAAAAATCGGATATAGTCAGCAAATCGCAATTGGGCATCAAGACCTGCATTGTAAATGCAGCCTAAATGACTCTTGCGCCCGACGCAAATCTAAAATGGGTTGGTCTGAAGTAGCTACATTATTCATAGGTGTGGTTTGGGCGTAACGTGCAATAAACCAATTAGAGCGTCATCTCACTGTAACTGTTGTGTTTTTGTTGAGTCTTGTTAGTCACATGTCTTTTGTTTTCCCGCCACTCATCTGTTGCCATGTCTATCATCATTAGTTCATTATCATCACTTGTGTCTTGTCTTGTCAATCATCTTCATCTGTGTCACCTGGTTTATGTTCATCAGTGTATTTAGTTCCCTCTGTTCAGTCAGTCCTTGTCTGTTCTCGTCTATGTAATGTTGTTACTAGTGTGTGTATCCTGTAGTGATGTTAGGTATGACACTGAAGCTTCGATGTGCCTATCGCGTAAGCGACGCAATTTCTTTTGAAGCCCCGTATCGGGGTGTGTATTGGTTTCTAGTGGTGGGCAGATCGAGGCTTCGTGAAGCAATGAAACAGTTGAACCAAATGTGCCATATTGTTTCGAGGCTTCGAATCAATCCGACACCCGTCTCCACGGTGACACCTAGTGGCCACTTGCAGGTGTTGATCTGAAACAACCTTGACGAGCCATTAAAAAAATGTGTTGTTTTTATTATTGTATTTTTCGAATATGTGAAGCTTGTAACCTGTAGGCTCCTCACTGTGCATAATGTTATTTTGGTCCTGCAAAATGAATATTAATAAAAGAAATCAAGCCACAATGTCTCACTTTTTTAGAGATTTTTATTCAAAAATATGAATTTCTCTGCTGTGGAAGGACTTAGCTTACTTCTTTCTTTTTTTACAGATAAAATCTCCAGCCTTTGAAAAAATCCTCTCACAAGGGACACTTGTTGCTGGCATGCAAAGACATTTTTTTTGGCTAGGACATACAAAAGAGGAAAGATTACTGCTCTCTCTTTCCAGTAAGTTAGTGGATCATGAGTTCTGGGCATCTATCTATCCAAATCTATCTATCTATGTATCTATCTGAATCTATCTATGCACCTAGATATGCATCTATAATCTATCTATGTATTTATATATATAGGCTATCTATAATCTATCTATATATGTATCTATCTATTAAGCTAGCTGTCTATATTTATATAAATATATTGATGTGTCACTATATGTAGGCTAGGCTACTCTTTCTGTCTCTAGCCTATCAGTCAATGTGTTTTGTAAATTTAAATGTAAGCCTAGCCTATAGCTAACTAATCAAATCGCACTATGTCACTATATCACCAAAAATCCGCTATCTCAAAATCAAACTCCTCTCACAAAAACCCACGAGGTCAGTAGCCTATGCGTTGACTTCACTTTTTTAATACAGATGTGCAATTGTGTGGTCTGATCCCGACCGTGTCAATCAAACGCTGATTCGGCGGATCACACCTGATGAAACACTTAGTGAAACACTTCGAGGCTTCGTTTGGCCATAGTCACGTGACATGGGTGTTTTGAATCACGCTTCGGATCAGTGTTTCGAAACATCTGCGCTTCGGGATCTCGCAAAGCTTCAGAACGACTGTTTCGCGTCAGCCATCCTTATTGGTTTCCCAGAGTCACGTGATCGATGACAAATGAAGCCTCACTTTCTGTCCAATCACGTGCGCGTTTCGCTTTGGGTGCCAGAAGGCTCGAACCCCAGATCTCATTAACGAGTCATTGTTGGCTCAGTCTGGTTGATGGGTTTTGTGAGGAGAGTGCTGTACTTTGAAAGTTAATCAATATATTACATTTAAATAACCAAAATTATTTTTTCACTACTTAGTCTATTCCTTTTTGTTGTGTCTTTTTGTTTTTGTAAAATATTTGCACTTTTGGTGATTTGAGGTTAATTTGGTGTTGGTATTTGGGTTTAGGGTGGGATTAGGGGAGAGGGGATAGGGTGTTAGTGTTTGGTGAAGGGTTTGTATTTAGAGCAATGGAAACAGCCAAAAAAAGGAAGACTTACCCTATCTGGGAATATTTTGAGCTTATAGCTTCCAATGTATGTATGCATTTCTATATATATATTATTTAAAATTTTACTTATTTTAATGTTGTATGTAATTTCTTACTTTCGTATAACTTTTTTAGAAGGTGAGATGCTTGGTGTGTGACAAAGAGCTTGTGTATGGAAACAACACATCATTCATGCTAAGGCATTTCAGAGCTTTACATGAGACTGCACAGCCCCAGAACGATCCAAGCACACAAAGTAGGACTGTTGCTTCATGATTTGTATTCATAATTGTGAGTGCATTATCATGATTTCAATTAATATATGTATAATATATATTACTTCTTTCATTATAGCATCTCGCAAGCAAATGGTTGATGAGGCATTGGTCAACATGGTCATAAAAGACTCACAGCCATTTACAGTGGTTGAGGGTTTCAAGGGCCTCATCCATGCCCTTGATCCTTCCTATATAATCCCAACCAGACAGGTGAGTATAGCAGAAGTTGATTTTGATGTATAATCTATATAACAAATATTTATCTATAATAATATAATTGTACTATAAATGTTTTGTGAACTCAAAAAGGCTTTAAAGAAAATGGTGACTTCAAAATATGAAGAAGCAAAGAGGAAGGCCAAGGCAAACATGGAAAAAGCAACTGCTGTGTCTATAACATCGGATATGTGGACTTCTATCAACATGGATGCATATCTTGCAATAACCTGCCACTTCATTGATGACAGTTATAAGCTGAATACAGTGTTGTTGGATGTCGAGAAGTTCCCAAACAGGCACACAGCGGAAAATATGGCCCTGGTGAAAACGAATGTCATGATGGAGTGGGCAATCAAGGACAAAGTGAAGTGTCTTGTCACAGATGCAGCAGCAAACATGATTGCTTGTGCAAGAATTCTGCAAGTGAGACATTCAGTTTGCATTGCACATGCACTTAACACCATGGTTAAAAAGTCTTTTGATCAGGTACCAGCTCTGTGTGACATTCGGACCAAAGCAAAAAAAGTGGTCACCTATTTTCGAAGCAGCACCTCTGCCAAAGAAATGTTGACCCAGGTGCAGCAAAAGATGAACAGGCCAGTTCTTAAACTGGTGAATGAAGTGGAAACACGCTGGAACAGCACTTTTCACATGCTTCAACGGCTCCATGGGGAAAGGCAAACTGTGGGAGCATCCCTTGCCTCACTTAAAACTGATATAGCTCCACTTCATGCACAGGACTATGAAGCCATACAGCAAATTCTGTGTGTTCTCGCCCCATTCCACCAGGCCACAGTAGAGCTGTCCGAGGAAAAACGAGTGTCTGGCTCCAAAGTAATTCCTTTGCTAAAAATGATTCACGATTCATTACAGGTTGAACAACTAAGGTATTTATTTTTACTTGTGTAGAATACTCATTAGCAAATTTCTAGGTCTTTTTTATTAATTTTGTATTTTTGCACAGAGTAAATCATTTTGTATTTCATAGGTTAACCATGCCAATCACAAAGGAATTAACAGAAAACCTCATCCGAGGGAGCATATCTGGAGTATGGAGTCGCTCAGCATAATGACCATGGCAACTCGGCTGGACCCAAGGTTTAAAAAGTTGGGTTTCCTTAACCAAACTAAAATGATAGAGGCTGTCAAACGGCTAAAAGCAGAATGTGGTAATGTCATTAGGGCCGAATATGAAAGACCATCCACATCTTCAAGCACTCAGTCAACAGAAGCACCATCATCAACCCAACAGCCCACACCAAGCTCAAGTACTTATTTATTATTGTATTTTATAATTGTTGACCGTTGATGTATCTTATATTTAGTCAATGTACATGTACAGTCACTCCCAATAATACAACAAAATTCTCCTCACACTTCTAAGGTGGAAACCTTTGGCTTCTGTTGGACAGTGCTGTGGAGCAAAGCTCAAATGCCACTTCTGATGCGATTGTAGAAGTGGATAAATACCTTACAGAGACAAACATACAAAGAGCTGAAGATCCACTTGAATACTGCGAATGCAGAAATATATCTACCCTTATCTATATACATTGGCATTACAGTTTCTTTGTACCCCGGCCTCCTCTGTACCATGTGAAAGAGTGTTCTCTAAGGCTGGGGAAGTACTGTCTAAGAGGAGAAATAGACTCTGCCAAGTGTCATAAGCACATTTAATAACAGATGATTCTATCAGACAATCCTAATTCATTGTGTGTGAGTGTGTGAGTGTGTGTGTGTGTGTATATATATAGAGAGAGAAGGCCTACATTAAATCTTATTGAGTCATATAAGCTTATATTTTATTGTCACACTTTAATGGGAAAATGTATTTATTTAATGAACAAATCAAACATGTAAGGATTTTATTTGTATACATAAGATTGAAACTATGAAATGTGTTGTGGTTGCTTAATCTGCCAGAGCTTCCAACACAGGCTTCTGGCTGCTTTATTTTAAATAAGCACCAGATGGCGCTGTTCTCGACACTCTCGAAGCTTTGAATCTTTTCCCGGAACAGTCAGGGGAAAGCCTCATTGCTTCATGAGGCTTCATTTCCCCATCCCTAGTATCCTACCTATTTGTATCGTTTAGGTTATATTTGTAAGTAAACACTTTGTATTGGAGATTTCTGCGTTCATTGTCTTCTTCTGCCTGCACACTAGTAAATGGGCCATATTGTTTCGAGGCTTCGAATCAATCCGGTGACACCTAGTGGTCACTTGCAGGTGTTGATCTGAAACAACCTTGACGAGCCATTAAAAATTTTTGTTTTTTTTATTCTATTTTTCTAATATGTGAAGCTTGTAACCTATAGGCTCCTCACTGTGCATAATGTTATTTTGGTCATGAAAATGAATATTAATAAAAGAAATCAAGCCACAATGTCTCACTTTTTTAGAGATTTTTATTCAAAAATATTAATTTCTCTGCTGTGGAAGGACTTAGCTTACTTCTTTCTTTTTTTACAGATAATTTCTCCAGCCTTTAAAAAAATTCTCTCACAAGGGACATTTGTTGCTGGTATGCAAAACTCTCTAAAACTCTCATAACCTCCACATCTGGAGTGCAAATATGTATCTAGATATAATCTATCTATGCATTTATATATATATATATATATATATATATATATATATATATATATATATATATATATATATATATATATATATATAGTCATGGTCAGAATTAATGGCACCCCTGGTAAATATGATCAAAACTGGCTGTAAAAAATAAATCTGCATTGTTTATCCTTTTGATCTTTCATTCAAAAAATTGCCAAAATTCTAACCTTTCATTGAAGCAAGAGAATTGAAAGTGGGGCTAAATCACATTATGAAATAAATGTTTTTCTCCAAAACACGTTGGCCACAATTATTGGCACCCTTTTATTAAATACTTTTTGCAACCTCCTTTTGCCAAGATAACAGCTCTGAGTTTTCTCCTATAATGCCGGATGAGTTTGGAAAACAACTGACAAGAGATCAGAGACTATTCCTCCATACAGAATCTCTCCAGATCCTTCAGATTCCCAGATCCATGTTGGTGCTTCTTCTCTTCAGTTCAGTCCACTCATTTTCTATAGGGTTCAGGCCAGGGACTGGGATGGCCATTGCAGATCTTGGTTTTGTGCTCAGTGACCCATTTTTGTTTTGATTTTGATATTTGTTTTTGGATCACTGTCCTGTTGGAAGATCCAAACATGGCCCGTTATAAGATTTCTAGCACAGTCTGTTAGGTTTCGATTTTTTATCTGTTGGTATTTGATCCAATCCATGATGCCATGTATCTGAACAAGATGTCCAGGACCTCAGGCAGAAAATTAGGCCCACAGCAGTAAAGATACAGCAGAGTATTTCATTTTACACCTGGATTTAACATCCCCATCATTAAAGCACCGGTCGAAAATTCATCTCACATAACCAGCCAAGCTGCTCTGCTACAAACATCCCATCTCTCTGGTCATCCGTCACGTCTGTACCGCGAGAGTACCGTCGCTCCAGCTACCATCAACACTGGAAATATCGCGAGATCTCTGCATTCCAGCATGGGATCCCTTTCAGCTGGATACATTTCGTGGAGTGGATTCCAGTCTGCGCGGAGTGGATTATAATGTTTTGCAACCTGTACAGAGATTCACCCCACAATCGTTGGTCAAATTCAAACTTTTCAACACTCAATCCATCAATAATACATCCACACTGATTGAAGAACACATTAGGGAGAAAGGACTTGACTTCATGTGTCTGACGGAAACCTGGCATCAGCCAGAGGTTTACTCTGGCCTAAATGAAGCCTGTCCTCCCGGCTACAGTTACTTGGAGGCAGCTCGCAGCACTGGCCGCGGTGGTGGCCTAGCTGTCATTCACCGACAGGGCCTGGAGCTGTCCCCCATCGAGCTGCCTGCAACATCTTCCTGCGAGTGTCTTTTTTTATTTGTTCAGGGATAACAGCTGGCGGAAGGTGTACTGTAAGGCCATATTCATTAAAGCCGTGTTGTCAGCACCAGCTCCAGATAGGCCTATCTGTGAGTCCACAACGCCAAAAGAAATTGGGTAAGCTGGCGCGTTCTGGCTGCCGCTCTGCTCTCCGAACAGACATTGTGATGCGGTGTATTTTATTCATGTACAGCCAGAATGCGCCAGCGTACCCAATTTCTTTTGGCGTTGTGGACCAAATCATTCTTTTCTCTCTAATTTCTCTGTTGTGGATGTTGGACTTTCTGACCATCTAGCTATCTTCTTTAATATTGAGATATTTCATTCTAGTAGAGAGACTTTACAAATTATTTCATTCCGTAAATGGCAATCAATTGATCACGCTACTTTTGCAAATTCGATTGTCTCTTCTTTAGATGTTATGTCCTCTGCTCCTCTTGAGGATAACATCTTAGTATTTAACACAGTTCTTACAGCCTACTTGAACATCTTTGCACCCATAAAAACACGTAATGTCTCATTTGTACAGTCAGCTCCCTTGTATAATGATGATTTGCGTTTACAGACGGCTGCATGTTGGAAATTGGAGCGAAAATGGCGTTGCTCTGGTTTAAATGTGTTTCACCAGCTTGGAAAAACTGCTTGACACACTACAGAGTAACTATTGAAACTGCAAGATCTGCATATTTCTCATATATTATTGAAAATAATCAAAACAATCCTGCAGCTCTTTCATACAATTAACAGTCTACTTAATGCAGATGGTGTTAATTCTTTGACTTCATTTTATTGGTTGTGTAATGAGTTTCTAAAATTTTCAGTGAAAAAATTAACAATATTCGCACAAATATACACAATTCTTTGGGGTCTGCTGATCTTGCAGCTAATACACTAACTTTCTCTGGCACTCCTTTCTCCAAATTTACAATTACAATCTGAGTTGCTGAGCAAGCAGGTTTCTCGTATCAAAGTTGCATACTTGATCCTATGCCTGGTAGCCTGTTTAAATCTTGCTTTGGTCTTTTATGTCCCTCTGTTCTTGCCATAATCAATTACTCTTTATCATCTGGGGAGGTGCAAGCAGCACTTAAAACTGCTGCTGTCACTTTGGTAAAAAAAAAGCTAAACTCTGATATAAAAATCCATTTAAATTATCGCCCAATCTCAAATCTTTAATTCCTGGCTAAAATCTTGGAGGGTGTGGTTGCGGCCCAATTAAACAAACACTTAATTGAAAATAATCTATTTGAGCCTCATCAATCTGGGTTTTGGAAATGACACAGCACCAAGACTGCATTGGTTAAAGTCACTAATGACTTACTAATAGCCTCCGACTCCGACTCCGGCTCCGTGTCTCTTCTCATTCTCCTGGATCTTAGTTCAGCCTTTGACACCATTGACCATGCACTGTTACTCAATCGTCTTGAAAATGTATTTGGCTGCGTTTACACTTGGCATTAACATGCGACCTACACATTGTCCACATACACATTGAAAAGACAAGTGTAAACGCGTTTCTGATCGGAATGTTATCCGATCAGCGTGTCCTGGTTCAGAGGTAGTAGAGGACGCATTGTGATCTGATTTCAGTGCAATGTAAACGCAATCCAGCCATCGTGTCTGCATTCACAGGTGGACGTCATATAAATCACCGCCCAGTCTCCCCACGTGGCTGTCAGAAAATAATGGCCAAACGCAGTTTAGACAAATTAAACTTATTTGAACCTTACAATAAACGTCAATATTTAAAACTTATTTTTTAGACTTTCATGATACTGTGTGTGTCATTTTTAATTTCATGAGATGGTGTGCGCTGCTTTGCCAGAGGAATAATGGGAATAAACTTTTTTTTTTTTATAATGTTTTAAATGTTGAATGTTTTTATGGTTTCAGCATGTTTATTAATCTCCCATATAGTCATTGCACACTAACCTTAAACCCTGATGATCGATGATGTGACTTGTTTAACATGATCAACCCAGTTATTTTTGTAGGATCAACCCTGGAAGTATTCCTTCATTCAAAAAACGTAATTTGATCTAAGACTGGAGATTGCCCAGGAAAGTAAAGTGAGTGAAATAAATTGAGACATTGCTTAATTTGTGTCATCTTTACTGATTAGGTAGGCTACATACCTAATTTAAATATTATGCAAAAACAGAAATCCGATCGGTTATCCAGATACAGAGGCTACTTATTATGAACAAATGTAAACGCACCATGTCCTGATTAACGGTGATCGCATGTTAATGCCAAGTGTGAATGTCACAGGTCGAGGTGGGCCAAGCCAGACTGCACCCACCCCTAGACCAGGATCACCCTGAGGAGCGTGTCAAAGGAGGAGGCCGGAGACAGGAATAAAAGAATGACAACTTTATTTAATGTCTAAAAGCAATTTAAAAATCCTATCTAAAATCTTCTTCCTTCCTCTGCCCAGGAATCCGAGGCAACACCGTGGTAAGTTTATGGACAGGTAGGTATCGCAGGTAAGTAGGTAGGACAGGGCTCGCTTCCTTCTGGCGCTGGTGCCAGACTCACAGTGGTAAAGGACAAACAGGTGGGTATCCCAGGTGAATAGACGGTCGGAGCTCACTTCCTTCTGGCGCTGGTGCCAGACTCACAGTGGTGAGTGACGGACAGGTGGGTATCCCAGGTGAGTAGACGGTCGGAGCTCACTTCCTTCTGGCGCTGGTGCCAGACTCACAGTGGTGAGTGACGAACAAGTGGGTTTCAGGGCTACAACAGACTTAAGTCACAAGCTGAGCGGGCCTTCACTGGAACAGCCGGAATCAACACTTCAAATAGAGGTGAACAGCTCTCACATGGGTGGCAGGAGACAGAGTCACAAGCGGAGCAGGGCTTTCACTGGAACAGACGGAATCAACACTTCAAATAGAGGTGAACAGCTCTCACATGGGTGGCAGGAGACAGAGTCACAAGCGGAGCCGGGCTTCCACTGGAACAGACGGAATCAACACTTCAAATAGAGGTGAACAGCTCTCACATGGGTGGCAGGAGACAGAGTCACAAGCGGAGCAGGGCTTTCACTGGAACAGACGGAATCAACACTTCAAATAGAGGTGAACAGCTCTCACATGGGTGGCAGGAGACAGAGTCACAAGCTGAGCGGGGCTTTCACTGGAACAGACAGCATACAACTTCAAGCAGAGGTAAACAGTTCTCACGTGTGTTGCCGGGAACAGAGTCACAAGCGGAGCAGGGCTTTCACTGGGACAGACAGCATAAAACTTCAAGCAGAGGTAAACAGTTCTCACGTATGCTGCCGGGGGCAGAGTCACAAGCTGAGCGGGGCTTTCACTGGAACAGACAGCATACAACTTCAAGCAGAGGTAAACAGTTCTCACGTGTGCTGCCGGGAACAGAGTCACAAGCTGAGCGGGGCTTTCACTGAAACAGACAGCATACAACTTCAAGCAGAGGTAAACAGTTCTCACGTGTGCTGCCGGGAACAGAGTCACAAGCTGAGCGGGGCTTTCACTGGAACAGACAGCATACAACCTCAAGCAGAGGTAAACAGTTCTCACGTGTGCTGCCGGGGGCAGAGTCACAAGCTGAGCGGGGCTTTCACTGGAACAGACAGCATACAACTTCAAGCAGAGGTAAACAGTTAATATGTGTAGTGTGCACACGGGGGCTTTTCCTTCTGACATCCAACAGGTGACTACAATCGATCTCACTAGGCTCTTATGATGAACGGTAGACCAACATGACACATGGGGAGTGCACGGCGATAAAATATAAATCTTCCACACACACACGACAGTCCAACTCCAAACATGCAACGTGATGGGAAACGTCAATTCCAGCACTACAAATCCACTCTTCAAAGTGCAAAATAAGGCCAACACTCACCCAGAGGTCTCGATCTGAAGAGCCGATGATAGTCAGAGTTGGGACAGATGTGGTGAATAATTTCCTCACCACTACAAGCGGGCTTCACTTCGCTGTTTTCAATGGTCAAGGGAGAGGCTAGAGATCGACAAGGAATCAGTATATTTCACTCAGTGCGATGTATACAACGTGATCCAGCACTCCAAATCAGTGTCCAAGTTAGTGTAGAAAACATGCGTTTATGAGATTCAATTTGTCAATCACTCATCTCACTCTTCTCCAATCCAGGCGAACGAATTCCACTCTTCAAAACTGCCCTCGGATCCCACAAGCGACACTCCTCTTCTTTCACGATGATCCTTCAGCTGCAACACTCCACAAATGTT
Organism: Phoxinus dragarum; assembly: GCA_033366665.1. Classification (NCBI taxonomy): domain Eukaryota; kingdom Metazoa; phylum Chordata; class Actinopteri; order Cypriniformes; family Leuciscidae; genus Phoxinus; species Phoxinus dragarum. The sequence continues at coordinate 205,143 of JARPMJ010000361.1, read as the reverse complement.
TCCCAATGGGAGAGCACCACACCAGATCGACGGGGGAAGACAAAGAAACAACAAGCCCACACGGAGAGAGAACACTCCAGATCAACGGAGGAGAAAAACAACACCCAGCCTTCTCTTCCACTTGTGTTTTATTCTCTCAAAATGCTGGCGTGGCTTCAATCAGGCACTCAGAGTGAAGTCCCCACACCTGTTGCCAATCTGCCGTTTAGTTGTCATGACAACAGACACACACACCGGCCCGGGGACAGTGTTACACTGAAAGTGCCCCGGCGGGAACACTTCTCTTGTGAAATCAGTTCCGGGGATTATTTGTCACCCCGTGACATGAACGCAGCCTTAGGTTTGTCTGAGACAGTTCTTGGCTGGTTCAAGTCCTATTTCATTGAACGCAGTCAATTTGTTTTTATGGGTTGTTTTTGGTCCAAAGTTGGTTCTGTTCATACTGGTCAGTATTGGGTCCCCTACTTTTTATTATGTATCTATCCACTTGGTCAACTATTAAGATCTCTTGACCTTAACTATCACTTTTATGCTGATGATACGCAGATTTATATCCATTCAAGACCGGGTCAGCAAGTGGACGTTGTGCATCTTTCGAACTGTATTGTTGAGATAAAAATGTGGATGTCTAATAATTTTCTGTCTTTAAATGGCTCTAAAACATAAGTTATGCTCCTTGGCTCTCCTCATCAACTGTGAAAGGCTGGATCTCTTACTATGTCTGTTGATGGTGTTGCCTTGGAGTTTAAAGCAACTAAAAAAATCTTGGTGTCATATTTGATGCCACACTATCATTTGAGCCTTTTGTGCAGAATACAGTTAAGACATCCTTTTATCACCTCAGAAATATTGCATGTTTACGTCCTATGTTGTCCTTCTCAGTTGCTGAGAGGTTGATAAACTCTTTTGTATTTTCACGTTTTGACTACTGTAATGGTCTTCTAGCTGGTGTATCTAAATCATCAATTGACAAACTGCAATATCTACAAAATTCTGCTGCTAGAGTATTGTCTGGGGTCAGGGCTAGGGATCATGTACCCCTGTCTTGGAGTCTTTGCACTGGCTACCTGTCAGGTAACGTATTGATTTTAAAATCCTTATGTTGGCATACAGTATAATGGTGCGTTCACACCGGACGCGAATAGCGCGTCATGCGCGAGTGATTTCAATGTTAAGTCAATGCAAAGACGCGTTATGCGCGTAAAAAAATCCTGCGGTGCGAATGAGGTGTAGAGTGCGGTGCGGTAGACGCGAATGCGCCTCATTCGCCACGTCAAGTTCGCGCGAATTGAGCGGCTGGCGCGTTACGCGCGAATGATTTTATAGTGCTTTTTGTGCATTCACGCATATGACGCGAATTCGCTTCTGCCGCCCGAGTTGAAAAATCTGAACTTCTGTGCCAATTCGCGCCGCGTTAACCAATCAGGAGCCTGCTTGCTTCACGTGTCATAAAGTGACATAGGATTATGATCGCTCCGATGCGGGACAGCAGGTCATCAAACTGGGCGCGGGACAGGTGGAAGTACCGCTGAAAGCGGCCGTCATCCAGGCGCAGCTCCTGGAGCAAATGGTGAAAAACTCGCCAAACTGGGTTCGCCTCCGAAGGGTCTGGTTGACCCAAATACGGCGATGATGATCCCAACACCACCGTTCTGCTCTCCAGAGCAAATACAGAGAGGTGACTCTCTCGATAAATTAACTATTTACATCACACATCTTGTAAAAAGATGGCCGCCAACGGGTTTCGAAACTTTCGCCTCTGACGCAATTTCGCTTCAAACTTATGTTTTTACGCGTGTCAATTTCGCTCTTGATGCGCGAATGGACACAAAGTGGTCAAGCGTATAACTAGACGCGGCAGGCGCGAATTTGACGCGCTATTTGCGTCCGGTGTGAATGCACAGTAAGGCTTTGCATAATCTGGCATAATCTTTGCATAATCTGAGTACTTGACTGATCTACGTATTAATGCCTTACACACCACGTCGTATTCTGCGTTCCTCTCAGAGTGGTCTCTTGGTTGTTCCCAAGACACGGCTTCGTTCTAAGGGTGATAGAGCATTTTCTTCCTATGCTCCTAAGCTTTGGAATTCTCTCCCGGCCGACATCAGGGAAGCATATACATTAGTGACTTTTAAATCTCTTTTTTTTTAATTTTAGGATAAAATAAATTTTATTTTAGGATTGCTTTTACTTGATTGTTTATTTTTGGATTTAAAATGTGTAGTTTTCTCTGTTTTTATGTTTGCCTGTAAAGTGCTTTGATAAAGCAACTTTTAAAGGCGCTATATAAAATAAATGTATTATTATTATATAATGCAGTGACTGAACATGAGGGAGCTAATCTGATTAATATCGACAAACAGAAAAGACATTATAAGAAACATTATTAGGACAGCGTATTTACGACTACTTGACCACTGGCACATCACGACTACTCACTACATCAGGACTTTACGTCCACTTACCAACATCTAGCCAAATATCGCAATGTGTTCGAAATTAGACTTCTTCAGCGTGATTTCCTACTGAAGAATAACAAATTTTAAGAATCTATTTCAGATATGCTTCCTTACATACACGTCACGATGAAGAATATTTTAGCATTTGATGTATAAATAATTATTGAGTTTCCAGCAAGAGATTCCTGCAATGATGATTATTGATTTTGCAAGACCTGTAAATGAGTCAGATCATTGAGACTCTCACCTTTTGTTCTGCAAATTACTTTCGGAGCCCGTTTGCCCAAGCCCATCGGAAGAATACTTTCTGGTTGAACGTGATTCCAACGTCTCCTGGTCTTTGCTTAAATGTTCCATGTGTAAAAATTGAGGTAAAAATATCCAAAAAATGAGCTACACGCATCAAAAGAATGAGAAGAAATAAGGGCAATGATGTCATTAAAAAAATGTCAAGTTATAGTGCTGCAGAGATATCAACCTTAATTAGCATTAGCATTACTAGCCACGGCCCGACAGGTGTTGTAATACCAGTTTCGGCCATGGGAGGCGGTATGCGGGGCACATAACCACCAGCCAACCTGCAATACACGAATAACTCGCACGGCTTGTGGGCGTACTTGAACTTGATGTCTATCGTGTGGAAAGTACAGCCCACTACTTCATTTCAATTCAGGGAAGAGAGAGGAAGGATGGCTGAAGCCTTTGGCAAGAGACCCCTACAACCACCGCGCTCTGAAGCACAAATCAGATCAGATAAGAAAATGACCGCTCGTCACGGTCCGGGCTCGAAAGCGCGGGGGACGGCGAGCGAACTGCAACGCATAGCCCTGTTTTACAACGTTCAGCACCCATTCTGACACGCCCGGGATCGCTCCCCATGCTTTCGCACGCATAGCTAGGGGCAGAATGGTCTCCGTGATCTGACCGCCGCACTGCGCGGGTTCGAGAAACTGAAACGGAGGTATCAACACGGCGCGCGCGCCCTCGTTGTCTGAAGAGTGCTGCTCGCTGACGACAGCAGCCGCTGTTTCACATTCAATGACTCGGTCGCTAAGGACGGAGAACAATTTGTGGCGCGAACAGGTCATTTGTAGCCTACTGTATCTTTCAACAGTGTTCGTGTTTTTTTTACTATAGTAGAAATGATCGGTTCACGTGCGCTGTCTGATGTTTACTGCATCACTCGACATGGAGAGGTGGGGTAAAGTAATAATTACAAGAGCTTCACGGTTATCAGATACAAGCATTCAACTGCCCTGTAGTATATATATATATATATATATATATATATATATATATATATACATATATAAATATAGGTTATCTGTGTTTGTGCACGTGATATCAGGAAGCAATGTAATAACGTTACCTGTAATACACACATGATGGCGATGCGCAAATCGAGTGTGTGTGTGTCACAAATCATTATTGTTTCTTCAACTTATTAAAATATCTTACTTTACTGCAACTATCTGTTTCTGCTTCTTTATCATATTTATAGTGTGTGATTTATAAAATACCATATCCTACATCACATATTTTGATATGTGAGGTATACTGCCCCCATCTGGTATGGAATGTGGAGTATGACTTGATTTTTTTTGCCAGACAATTACACATGGCACCTTTAAAAGAAGGAAAAGTTTACTACACTACTGATAAAATTCGTTCATAGAGTGACGCAGAGGGGCGCCTTTGGCGTCTTCATTGCCGGGGGCGCTTGACCATGCTTCAGTTTTTGACGCCTTGGGAGTTAGAATGGGTTGCGTATAGTGACTTTGGTATTGAATATCATTTTATGCAAGCTTTATGAGAGAACTATAAGTTAATGTAACCCCACCTATATAGTGTCTCCTATCAAATTAATGCTCACACTTTAGTGTACATCACCTCCTCATAGACTGCAGTGTGTGTTTGTTATATTAATCAGAGTATAAATGGAAACGAACTGCCAGACCCATTTCTAACCATGCTCCATCCAAAGGGTATTGATTCCTGTGTGTGTGTGTGTGTGTGTGTGTGTGTGTGTGTGTGTGTGTGTGTGTGTGTGTGTGATATCGTGAGTGTGAAGCAACGTAATACGCACATTATGACAGGGAGGTGATGGCGTAAATCAAGTTATACCGCCTAGTTTTACTAAGATTTCTTATCCCATACGAATTGGCCATTAATGACGTCCTGTGGTAAAATTACATTACTCCATCTACCCTTGTAAAATAGGGCTTTATACATATATTGGTCCCACTTTATATTAAAGTGGCTTTAAGTACTATGTACTTACATCGAAAAATAAGTACAATGTACTTATTGTGTTCATGTTTTATTGTAAAACACTTCTGCTGCTATTGCGGTGTGATACGGGTAAGGTTAGGGACAGGTGTGGTGGTATGGTTAAGTTTAAGGGTGGGTTAAGGTATAAGGGAAGGGTCAACAGTGTAATTACAAATGTAAATATATATATATATATATATATATATATATAAATAAATATAGCTGCAAGCAGCGATTACGGGCCCAAGCTGCCACCGGCTTGGGCCCTCCATCGCTGCTTGCAGCTATATTTATTTATATATATATATATATATATAAAAAGCCGCCACCCCCGTTGCCTTTCGGGTTCCTGTGCACGACGGGCAATAACGTAACCCCGCTTTGACTGTCGAGAAGAAGTCTGCTTTAGAGCTTGTATCAGTGTGAGTCTTTCTGCTCCCCTCCAAACACACACAGAAAAGGGGGGGCTGCCTGTGTGTGTGCCCTCCCTCCCTCCCTCCCTCCCTCCCCACACACACACACACACACACACACACACACACACACACACACACACACACACACACACACACACACACACACACACACACACACACACAGAGAGAATGGCAGGGGGAACTCTGTCAGAGAGAGACAAAACCACATTCAAACCAAAATATCTGACTTCCTGTTGGTCGGAGCTAATGACTGTAAATGAGAAAGTTGTCCGGATCGATAAGCACAATATACAGACCGAGTTTTGTGACTGTAGGTAAAAATAACCCCCCCACTTTAGTCAAAAATATCTTGAAAGTAACACACTTTCTGCTGCCAGTTGGTGGCGCTATAACTTTGACTCACAATAGTCACATCCATGTGATCGCCCTCTTACAACAAACACACTGCTGAAGTTTCATCAAGATCAATAAATGTATGAAGACGTTATAACACATTGTGTTTTTCTTTTCTCGCCATAACTTCGTTTCCTCGCCACGGCCAAACCGTTCGAGATATCAAAAATCCGTCCGCAATTTAGCGTCCTCAATGTCTTTACTTCATGTTGACCGAGTTTGGTGGCGATAGGATAATTTTTCTTGGAGGAGTATATAAAATTCCAGGGGGATTCGTTTTTAAACAACCCATAATAGCCGACTTCCTGTTGGACTGGCGTAAAACTTAGAGCACGAAAGTTGTTCGGGCCCGATTAAATCTATATGTGTACCGAGTTTCATATTATTACATGCAAACGTGTTTGATATATGGACCAAGTTTTCGGACCACGTTCAAGGGGGCGCTGTTGAGCTCCCCTGCCACGCCCGGGTACCAGCTTCAGGCCAGCCCTGATGGCCGCAGGTTCTGACCTGTGTGCAAAGTTTCAAGAGTTTTCGAGCACGTTATGGGCCCCAAAAGTGCCCGAGAATTCCCACACAGCAGAGAAAGGGTTAAACTAAAGCCCCCCTCCTCTCTCACACACACAGACACTGAGAGAGACTGGCAAAATTCCCATCAAATCACATTCAAACCAAAATATCTGACTTCCTGTTGGTCGGAGCTAATGACTGTAAATTAGAAAGTTGTCTGGCTCATGGAGATAAAAATAGAGACCAATTTTTGTTACTGTAGGTAAAACTAATACCCCATTTTTGACTAAAGGTGGCGCTACTGAGCCCCTTACCACGCCCGTTTCTGAAACTTTGCACAAGTGTACTAGGCAATAAATGTAAAGTGTCTGTCGAGTTTCATGCAATTTCAAGTATGCTAAGAGTCTCAAAAACTTTAAAAAAGAATATTAAAGTTTGATGCGTTGCCATGGCAACAGTATTTAAGATATCAATAATCCTTTCACAGGTCTACATCTGCCGTGTGTTTACATTATACAGATGAAGTTTGAAGCAAATCGGTAAAAATAAGAGGGTGATTTCAAAGCATTTTGAAAGTGACACACTTCCTGCTGCCAGTTGGTGGCGCTATAACTTTGACTCACAATAGTCACATCCATGTGATCGGCCTCTTACAGCGAACACACTGCTGAAGTTTCATCAAGATCAGTTAATAAATGAGGATGTTATAACACACTTCCTGTTTCCAATATTCGCCATAAATTTGTTTCCTCGCCACGGCCAAACCGTTCGAGATATCAAAAATACCCTCGTAATTTATCATCCTCAATGTCTTGACTTCATGCTGACCGAGTTTCGTGGTCATCCGATGAATTCTCTAGGAGAAGTGTTTCAAATGCCAGAACATGCGTTTCCATACAACCCATAATAACCGACTTCCTGTTGGACTGGCGTAAAACTTAGAGCACGAAAGTTGTTCGGCCCGATGAGATCTATATGTGTACCGAGTTTCATATTATTACATGCAAGCGTGTTTGAGATATGGACATGTTTTTGAATCCCATTCCAGGGGGGCGCTGGCGAGCCCCCTGCCACGCCCGGGTCCCAGCTTCAGCGCGGCCCTAATGGCCGCGGGTTCTGACATTTGTGCAAAGTTTCAAGAGTTTTTGAGCACGTTAAGGCCCCCAAAAGTGCCCAAAAGGTAGTAAAATAATAATAATAATAATAATAAAGAAGAATAATAATCCTTAGAAAAACAATAGGGCCTTCGCCTTTTCAAGGCTTGGGCCCTAATAAAGAAGAATAATCCGAAGGAAAACAATAGGGCCTTCGCCTTTTCAAGGCTTGGGCCCTAATTACATACATTAATTACAGTTGTAATTACATGCAGGTATTTTAAATAAGTACAATGTAAAAACATGTATGTACACTGGTACATGTATGTAATTTGTTACAAGTCCATTGTATCAAATTATTAATTTCAATGTAAGTACATAGTACTTAAAGCCACTTAATATAAAGTGGGACCATGTTTGTAACCATAACAACCACCATCATCGTTTTACACCATCAATACTGATAACGATTCTTTAGTCATTTTGTCAATCCTTTAGCCTGAAAAACTGTAGTGAAACCACCCTTAGGCCCTGTTTAGACGAAAACGCTTGCGGGTGAAAATGTAAAAATATTTTATCAGATGTGCCTTTCGTTTAGACGGCGAGGGCGTTTTTGGGGCTTAAAAACGCAAAAAAAAGAAACCACCCTCCAGAGTGGAAATCTTAAACTCTCCACCGTCGCGTTCCCGTCTAAAGGGTAAAAACTAGGGCTGTCAAACAATTAAAATATTTCATCACTGTTGCATGCTTAGTATAATAATCTGATGTTTAGTTAAAGTAATATGTTTGTTACATTAATAAGATAGAGCGAATGCTTGTTACTTTAAGGATTGGGAACGGAAGTGATGTAAAGGTTTGAATGTTTTCGACACACAGTTCGGTGATGTAAACGAGGAAACAGAAGAATAAAGAAGTTAACTAAGCTCAAGTACGAGTCGTATTTACAGACGTAACATTTGGCGACTAGGATGGCAGATGATTTTCCCATGCTGTCGTTATCTCTCCCGAGTCCTTTTTTGCCTCATCCCGGCGAGCCAACGGTCCCATGGGAACAATGGAAAAGATCATTTGAAACGTACCTCTTAGCAATGGGCCTCGATGCTGTCCCGACGAAGCGGAAAATGGCCATACTCCTTCACTGTCTCGGAGCCGAAGGACAGCGTGTGTTTCGCACACTCGGAGACGCGGATGATTACGCTGCTGCGATGACACTTTTAGATCGGCATTTTGAAAAGAAACAGAGTCTCCTGCTGAAACGGCTGCTGTTTCGACAGCGCAGACAGCGCGCTGGTGAGTCGATTGCTCAACATGTCGCTGATTTACGAGGGCTGGCAAAACCGTGCTGTTTTGATACTTTAACAGACGAGATGATACGAGATCAGTTAATTGAGAAAACAAATAATACACTCATTCGGGAGCGGCTGCTATTGGAAGATGATGATCTCACTTTAGAGAAAGCTGTAATTCTGGCATCTCAAATCGAGTCTGCTTCCCAATGCGCTGCTAAATTAAACATGGGACATGAATCAAGTGTAAGCAGTGGGGACATGATACAAGAATGCACACAAGTTCACGGGGCAGAGGCAGATATATCTTCGAGTGCGGACATACAGTATGCATACCCTCAAGTTCAGCGGCGATGTGGAAATTGTGGCTCAACTAGACACTCATCACGTGCTCCTGACTGTCCTGCACGGGGACAAACATGTCGACGCTGTCAAAAGCTGAACCACTTTGCAAAATGTTGTCGGTCTGCTCCAGTTCAAGCCCCTTCACAGCGAAACCCGCGTGCTAATGCTACAACCCCTGCTATTATCCATTCAATCAACACTAATTCAGCAGGGTTTGCTACTGGACACGGGGGCTAAAGTCTCGCTACTCAATATGGCCACTTATGAGCGTTTCCTGTCACACTTACCCATCCACCCACCCTCTCTGAATTTGTTTGGATATGGAAGTTCTGCAATTGACGTTATTGGTCTTGTACATGCGCCTGTCCAGTATGGCACCAAAGCTCTATCTAACTCCCCATTCCACATTACTCGCCATGGCAGCAATATCCTCGGACTGGACCTGTTTACGAGTCTGGATTTTTCTCTACTAGACAACAAGGGGGCTCAAATTCTGACTGTCAATTGTCCTTGGCAACTAGGATGGCCAACACTGTTTGAAGGCCTTGGGTGCTTAGCTGCTTTCGCACACCAACCTCTCTTGGACCCCACAGTGAAACCAGTCATTCAGCCGCTTCGCCGCATTCCACTGGCATTGCGTGAGGAAGTCACAGCAGAACTCAGTAAACTGCAAGCAGAGGGTATCATCGAACCTGTTGATGCGTTCCAATGGGTGTCTAATTTGACTGTGGCTAAGAAAAAATCCGGTGGCCTGAGAGTTTGTGTGGACTTAAGATCCGTCAATAAAGCAGTAATCCCAGATCGCTACCCTCTGCCGACAATCGAGGAGCTGACTACACACTTTCACGGCTCAACAATTTTTTCCAAACTTGACCTTCGCCAAGGTTATCTCCAGGTCCCCCTCCACCCAGACAGTAGGAATCTTACTGCATTTGTTACACATGTTGGCGTATTCCGTTATACGAGGATGCCTTTTGGACTCAGTTCGGCACCTAGCTGTTTCCAAAAAATCATGTCCACCATCCTGGCCAGTGTCCCTGGCATTGCCATTTACCTTGATGATGTCATTGTCCATGCCCCAAATGCAGTGATTCACGAACAGCGCTTAAGAGACACTTTTGCTGCCCTCAGTCAACATAATCTGACGCTTAATGTGGAGAAATGCTTATTTGCGGTGCCAGAGGTTGACTTCGTTGGCTTTCATGTTTCAGCTGAGGGCCTTTCACCATTACACTCCAATATCGAGGCTATACATCAGGTGCCAGAGCCTTCGTCCGCAGCGCAAGTCGCATCATTTCTGGGGATGACAACATACTATATGCGTTTCCTGCCTCAATATTCCACCATCACGTACCCTCTCCGCCAGTTGCTAAAAAAGGATGCTACTTGGACCTGGTCTTCGGCTTGTTCAGACGCTGTACGCAGGCTCAAGGAACTGTTGACGAGCCCACCTGTTTTGGCCCACTTCAGTCTTGACTGCCCCACACTGGTCACTTGTGATGCTTCAGCTATTGCCGCTGGCGCGGTTCTTTCACAACTCCAGAACGGTATCGAACGGCCTGTAGCTTTTGCTTCTCGGGCATTCAACCTGACAGAACAAAAGTACTCTGCTGGGGAGAGGGAGGCTCTGGCTTGTGTATGGGCCTGTGAGCGCTGGCATGCCTACCTTTATGGCCGAAAATTCACCCTTCGCACTGATCACCAAGCCCTCACTGCACTTATGTCTCCTTCTGGGTCTGGCCACAAACCCTTGCGCATGTACCGCTGGACTGACCGTCTCCAGCAGTATGACTTTACAATACAGTACACGTCAGGGAGAGATAATGTAGTAGCCGATTTGCTGTCCCGTTCTGTGTCATTGCCCATTGCTTCCTGTCATGTGGTTGAAGAAAAGGAACTTATTCAACTGGTGCATGCACCCCTCGTGGCTTTCGTGTCTTTGGAGGAACTCACAGAGGAGTCGTCAGCTGATTCCACCCTCTCCACTGTCCGCGAGTATGTCCTGAATGGCTGGCCAGCCCAAGTCACAACAGATATCCAGCCGTATGCCAGAGTGAAACATGAATTGTCATGCTGGAACGATACTTGCTTGGCCCGTGGACACTGTGTCGTTATCCCTGCTAAGCTCAGAGGCCGGGTGCTATCCATGGCACATGAGGGCCATCTTGGCATAGTCAAACTGAAGCAGCGTTGCAGAGAGCTGGTCTGGTGGCCAGGGTTGGACAAAGACATTGAGCTGCTTGTTCGGGACTGTACTCCATGTCTTGTAAGCGGGAAAACGGGCCCACCACCCCCGCCGCCACTGGGGTCTTTGCCTTGGCCAACTCAACCTTGGGACCAGATTCAACTAGATATCTGTGGTGAACTTCATGATGTGCCTCATCATTTGCGTTTCCTTGTTGTAGCTTACGATCTACACTCCAAGTGGCCAGAGGTTGCACCTGTGGGCTCTGTCACATCCAGTTCCATCATTGACTTTCTGGAGTCGCTTTTTTCCCGCTGGGGCCTGCCTAGGTCCTTGACAACTGACAATGGCCCTCAACTAGTGTCTGCTGAGTTTACCAGTTACATCCAAAGCAAAGGGATCAAACACATACGAACAGCTTATTATCATCCACAGTCAAATGGGGGCGTTGAGAGATTTAATCAGTCACTGAAAAATGGTCTGAGAGCCCACTTAGCTCAAGGCTGCTCTTTCAAAGAGGCTTTGTCTCAGACTCTTCTACACTACAGAGCAGCTCAGCATGCCACCACTGGGGTGTCACCAGCAAAACTGATGCTGGGACGAGAGCTGGAGTTACCCCTACACAGACTTCGGCCTCCTACTTCATGCAGGGGAAACACTGTGGTGGGAGCCAGGGTGCGCGGACAACAGCTCAAAGCACAGTGCAGATACAACGGAAAAAAAAGCCCGGATTCCCAGACTCTCCCCGCTGGACTGGGTGCGGGTTCAGCGGCCACACCGGAAAAACAAGCTCCACACTTTCTGGTCACAGCCACAGCAGGTACAAAAGCAGTTAGGTCCAGTTACATTCCAGCTATCTGATGGTTCCCGTTGGCATGCCAGTCGGCTTAGGAAAGTACAATGCCCTTCTGCTGTGGATCACACTCAGGACGCCGCACTCCCCCTGCTCTCTACTGAGTTCTTCGTGCCCCCAGCCCCCAGCACAGCATCCGGTGGCTCCGCCAGCAACAATCCTGTCACCAGCCACAGCACTGCCAGGCAGACCTACCAGACCGCACACTCGGCCTACCCGCTTTCAGGATTACTTGACATCTTTTTACACTTAGTGTAGAGGGGGGGGGGGGGAATGTTGCATGCTTAGTTAGTATAATAATCTGATGTTTAGTTAAAGTAATATGTTTGTTACATTAATAAGATAGAGCGAATGCTTGTTACTTTAAGGATTGGGAACGGAAGTGACGTAAAGGTTTGAATGTTTTCGACACACAGTTCGATGATGTAAACGAGGAAACAGAAGAATAAAGAAGTTAACTAAGCTCAAGTACGAGTCGTATTTACAGACGTAACAATCACGATTAATCGCATTAATGTCATAGTTAACTCGCGATTAATTGCACATTTCTATCTATTCTAAATGTCTCTTGATTTCTTTTTGTCCCATTATTTTTTATCATTTTAATGCTCTTATCAACATGGAAAAGTGGATCGGCTTGCTTTGTGCAAATGTTTTTTATTGAAAACAACATTGGTATATATTGTGTTCAATTTCACACTAACATTCTCACTTGGAGCAAATAATCTCTCACACAATGTTACACTGTCCATCAATAAAAGGGTGAAAGAAATACTGACGAGGTGACATTTCTGATGTTGACGAGTGGGCGTAGAAACGCATCAGCAAGGTGTGTGTGCTTGGCCATCAAGTGGTATTTCATACTGGACGTGCTGCGATGATAGCTCAGTTCACAATGAAAAAACACCCAGATACCTTTGGTCTTGTCAATTGAACCATTTGTCAACTTTTTAAAAGTAAACTTTCCATTCAGAATCTTATTGGCATCCATTTCGGCATCTCGCGCTCATCCTTCATCCTCTCAAAACGTAACGTTAAAGGGGGTCGCACACCGGACGAGAAGCGCAGCGCCTCGTATTTAAAATTCAAACACATTACTCTCTATGAGTGTACACACACCGGCGGCGCCATTCTGCGTTTTTATTGCTGGCCATAAACTGAGAAAATGCGCGTCCGATGTGCGATACGAGTTGTCCTAGACGCGGCTCGGGGCTGCGCTTCTCGTCCACTCTTTGGCCGGTTCGCAAGCCCAAACAAGTGTGTGCGGCGCGCCTGTTGTTTTGTTTCTGGTCTAGCTAGATCCGGTGTGGTGTTGTAGTTTTAATAACATTAGTTGTTGCAAAAGCATGTGAAAAAAACTACAAAGTTTGCTAGGCGTTAATCTCGCGATAAAAAATATTACGCCGTTAAAATGGGTTTACGTTAACGCCGTTAATAACGCGTTTAACTGACAGCCCTAGTAAAAACGCTAAAGTCTGCTAGACAGTGAAGGCACCGATCTGCTCACGGTGGCTCTCTCGCGTACGCGTTTACGTCACAGGCATGTGCCAGTACAGGAAAATAACAAAACATTATCAAACTAAAATATAGTATTAATTTCATTGACAAAAAAAAAAAAAAGATCTGTCATTTTTGAGCGACACGCGAAGAGCACCGAGGGTTAAAGCAGCAGCTTTACTGTATTAAACATGAAAAACAGTGTCAGCGTCTCTTTCACTTTCATTGCTTCACATTGCCACCTAGCCGCCTGGAGTGCATACTACATCGAATTTCACACACTTTTGCGTCACCATATGCATGCAGATTTCCCCTCCAGATTTCCCCTCGTCTAAACGCAGAATAAAAAGTGATAACGCAACGCCACTTTTTGCGTTTTCTCTTCAGATCGTTTCGTGTAAACATAGCACGATTTGGTCACGTTTCATGTCATTGTCATGTTTCTGTGTCTTGTCATGTGTTCCTGCCATATGTCTTGTCATTGGTTAATTGTCTGATCATTGTTCACAGGTGTCCCTTGTCTTGTCATTAGTCTGTGTATTTTAAGCCCCTATGTTTGCCATGTGTCTTTGTCAAGTATTGTTTCTCTGTAACCACTGTTGGTAAGCATCATGTTTATGTTTTTAAATTCATGCCATGCCATGTCATGCTTTTGTTTTATGTTTTGATTTTGTTATGTTATCATAAACGGCACTTGGGTTCCCTTCAAACTTGCCTTCAGTGGATATATTACACTTACATTATATGACAAAATATGTATATTTCAAAGGACAATATACATTTTTATTTATAGTAAGTATAGTAAGTAAACATTTACCAACAAAAGTATTTTAGTTTAATAACATTGTATTTTAATTGTATTTATAATTATGTATTATTGTAGCAGGCAAACAGGCAAATTATCAGTGTTGGTGCTACTCGACCTCAGTGCTGCTTTTGACACTGTCGATCACAACATACTTCTTGACAGGCTGGAAAACTGGGTGGGTCTTTCTGGGATCGTCCTAAAATGGTTCAGGTCATACTTAGAAGAGAGAGGTTACTATGTGAGTATAGGAGACCATAAGTCTGAGTGGACATCCATGACATGCGGAGTTCCTCAAGGCTCAATTCTTGCGCCACTCCTATTCAACCTGTACATGCTTCCAATGAGCCAAATAATGAGAAAGAACCAAATCTCTTACCACAGCTATGCAGACGACACACAGATCTACTTAGCCCTATCGCCTATATAGCGATTACAGCCCCATTGACTCCCTATTCCAATGCATTGATGAAGTAAACAGCTGGATGTGCCAAAACTTTCTTCAGTTAAACAAAGACAAAACTGAAGTCATTGCGTTTGGAAACAAAGATGAAGTTCTCAAGGTGAACGCATACCTTCACTCTAGAGGTCAAACAACTAAAAATCAAGTCAGGAATCTTGGTGTGTCTCTAGAGTCAGACCTTAGTTTCAGTAGTCATGTCAAAGCAATAACCAAATCAGCATATTATCATCTGAAAAATATTGCAAGAATTAGATGCTTTGTTTCCAGTCAGGACTTAGAAAAACTTGTGCATGCTTTCATCACCAGCAGGTGGATTATTGTAATGGACTCCTTACTGGCCTTCCCAAAAAGACCATAAGACAGTTGCAGCTCGTACAGAACGCTGCCGCCAGGATCCTAAGCAGAACCAGAAAATTTGAACACATCACACCAGTCCTCAGGTCTTTACACTGGCTTCCAGTCACATTTAGGATTGATTTTAAAGTATTATTACTGGTATATAAATCATTTAATGGCCTAGGTCCTAAATACATTGCAGATATGCTCACTGATATAAACCCAACAGATCACTCAGATCATTAGGATCACATCAACTAGAAATACCAAGGGTTCACTCAAAGCAAGGAGAGTCCGCTTTTAGCTATTATGCCAGCCGCAGCTGGAACCAGCTTCCAGAAGAGATCAGGTGTGCTCCTACAGTAGCCACATTCAAATCCAGACTCAAAACACATCTGTTTAGCTTTGCATTTACTGAATGAGCATTGTGCCACTGTTCGATATTAAAGTTCTAGTCTGAGAAAGAGCTAAGAATGTGAATGCTGGGCTAAGGAAAGTGAAAGAATGTGCAAGTAAATGAAAGAGAAAAGAAAGTTGATGCAGGGAAGTCGTAAGAAGATTGAAAGAGAATAGAAAGTTGATAGATGGATTGAAAGAGAAAAGGAAGTTGATAGATGGTAAGTAAGATTGAAAGATAATAGAAGTTGATACAGGGAAGTCGTAAGAAGATTGAAAGAGAATAGAAAGTTGATAGATGGTAAGAAGATTGAAAGAGAAAAGAAAGTTGATACATGGCAAGTCGTAAGAAGATTGAAAGAAAATAGAAAGTTGATAGATGGTAAGAAGATTGAAAGAGAAAAGAAAGTTGATGCATGTAAGTCGTAAGAAGATCCTTTTAAAAGAAAGATCTATAATAGCTACCGGTCGAATATAAAATACGTCCGACTGGTTTGCACTGTATTTTATTTTTTTATTTTATTTTCCAAACTGTGATTCAGGAAGATTTTATTAATTTTTAGGGCTGTCTGATTGGAAGAGATTTTGATGGGGAACGGGAGAGCTTCACTCCGACGAGGCGAGTGAAGATTATCTATACTATGGAGAGTATAGAGGTTCGCTGTTAGTTTTAAAACAGCAAAAGTGAAACGTGCTCTGTGGGGGCCCAGTGGGGCAATACTGGTGTGGTACACCACCCCAGCAGGGACGTCCCTGGATTGTAGGTCCAGTGGCACCGCAAACCTGCTCAGTCACTTCCATCTCAGATAGGGGTGATTATTAATTATCAGGGCTGTCTGATTGGAAGAGATTTGAAGGGGAACGGGAGAGCTTCACTCCGACGAGGCGAGTGAAGATTATCTATACTACAGAGAGTATAGAGGTTCGCTGTTAGTTTAAAACAGCAAAAGTGAAACGTGCTCTGTGGGGGCCCAGTGGGCAATACTGGTGTGGTACACCACCCCAGCAGGGGACGTCCCTGGATTGTAGGTCCAGTGGCACCGCAAACCTGCTCAATCACTTCCATCTCAGACACGGTTTTAATTATTCTTATTTCTTTTGATTATTTTAATTTCTTCTATGTAAAGCACTTTGAATTACCACTGTTTAGCTTTGCATTTACTGAATGAGCACTGTGCCACTGTTCGTCCGACTGTTTGCACTGTATTTTATTTCTAAACTGTTTTAATTATTCTTATTTCTTTTATTATCTATGTAATTATTTTTATTTCTTCTATGCTAAAGCACTTTGAATTACCACAGTGTATGAAATGTGCTATATAAATAAACTTGCCTTGCCTTGCCTTGCCTTAGCAAATTATTTTTTAATGTAATTTCAAATCTCTCAAAGATCATTTCCACTATCAGTAAAGAATGAATAATTTTAGAAGATCATTAAAACACCACAATAAAAAAGTTTTTATGTGTCCAAACATACCTAACACCATGTATATGTAAAAAGCATATATGTATATGGGTTTCTTAAATTTGTGAATAATCTTATAAAGAATCAGATAAAGAAAGAAGCAAATAGAAATAAGAATATTTTTGGGAAACATTCCAACGTTACTACATCCATATATCCTACTCTAAAGCATGATTAGTCCTCAGGTCTCTCTCGGGTCTCATCAGATCAGATGCAAGAAGATACTGAGAAGGCAAATTGCTGCTGTAAGTCATAACAAGAAGAGAGAGAGTTATTTGAACTGTATGCATTTAGAAAATAACATAAATGTTATTGTTGAATAAATTGTGATTTAACACAACATTGGAGAACTTTTGAGAAATATATTTACCATGACTCAGTAGGCTGGTGAGTGAGATGCTGGCATTTGATTTAGCTGTAGTGCTAGCTGTGGTGACAGCTGGGGTCCTTACAACATTAGTAGAACTGACATTAGCTAGATTGACCAGAACAGAGGACTCAAGTACACTTGTTGGTGCTCCCAGCATAGTTCCTTTAAAACAAATGGCAAAATGGCAGTCTATAATCAGCTCAGGGTTTATGCATACAGTTGGGACCAAAAGTCTGAGGCCACTAGTAAAAATTTAGCATTTTTTCATATATATTCTACATTTTTCCCCACTACATTTTATATTATATAAAAACAATTTGAGTGAAAGTTGAATAGAAACATATTTCATATGTGTTAGCATTTGGTATGTCCACTGTTTGCTTTAATGACAGGAGCACTTAAGCTGAAATAGAATTTAAAAGCAAAACTTAAAGATCTATGCAAAAAAAAAAAATATATATTATTATAATATATAAACATATGGTCATGTTACAAATGTGTTTATTGGATTAGTGACCTAAAGCAATATTTGATACATTTTTAATGGATTGTTTTACAAAAATAAGGACATTTTATAAAAAAAAAAAAAAAACTGACCAAAGTGCTGCAAAAAGGAAATAAAAACACATTAAAGGCTTTATAAACATTTAGTAGAAGCTTAAACTGAATTATAAAATGGACAGGGAGCCAATGAAACAAGTCCAGAATTGAGGTAATATGATTTTTTTTTTTTTTTGTACCAGTCAACAGTCTTGCAGCTGCATTCTGAACTATTTGCAAGCGTGTTAGTAAGGACTGGGGACAAGAATTGCAATAGTCTGCTCCTGATGTAATATAAGCATGGATAACCCTTTACAAATCATGAAAAGTTAGAAATGATTTAAGATTGGAATACTGTAGCTCTCAACTGGTAGAAGCTATATTAACGACAAAGCGGATTCGATAATCAAGGCAGAGATCTGAATCAAATATAACAGCCAGATTTTTTGCATTTGCCATTGCACATGGCCTAACTTGCTAGCAAGACAGCTTCTGGACTTGGAAGGACCAAAGAATATTTATTTATCTTTGTGATTATTGAAAATTATTTTTTACATTTCTTTCAACATTAGCTATATATCCTATAACCTGTAATGTAATGTAATAAACTCACCATTGGTTGAATCCCTTCCAGATGTCAAGGAACATGAGAATTTGGGAATTAGCAATATCGCTGGTGTTGAAATGTGTGCCGTTGACTCTGCTTAGGAAGGATGTGACGGTTACATCAATGGGGATTGTGAAAACACACTGAATCAAGCTTGACTGTATCAAACCCTGGATATTTGTTACAATAGGCTGCGGAAAAAAGGATATTGATTCATATATCAAAATCTAATTATTTGATTTAAAAAAGTCCCTAAACAATACGCTCACAAATATATCCTTACTATATTTGAGATCTGCAGTGTATTATTGTAGAGATATGTAGTTTGGAAGAAAAACCCGCCATTACCATTGCCACAGTCAAAGATTACATGAAGATCCTGCAAAAAATAAATAAAAAATGATGGGGGTGGTGTTATTATGAGAAGGAGAAAATGGATGTAGACTGCCTCTGTAATGTAAAAGCAGGATTAGGTGATTGATTTCCATCGAGTCAGGAGAACACTTCTGCATACAGTATATGATACACCGGAAAAAAACGAGAGAGAAAAAAAACGGCTTAATTTTATCAAAGTTGTTAAACTAGTCCTGTTTGAATATTTCTAAAGAAATGACTGGATTATGATCGTATAACTTTCCCGGTTACAAATATAAGATCAAAAGGAGGAAACTTCACACTCTTGCAGTTTACACTTTATTCTAGGTAACTTTTATGACTGGACATTATTTACAGACTACTCAATTTTAAAAACAGACTGAAATGTATGTTTATGTACTGTAGAAATTGTTTTGTGTTATTTTATCACATAGGAAGAATGTTAGTGATGACCTGCCAAGAGACTGCGGATGAAAATTTGCCTTTGGCTAAATCCGGTAAAATGCATGAAATGGCAACATTTATGTTAAAATTTGTACATGGTCCCTTTTCAAATAAAAAAAATTTAAATAAATAAAAAACTCAAATAGCAGACTGCTAAAACTGTCACGGTGTGGTTGCAAATAAAACTTTAAATCACTTCAAACGTTGACTTATATCTTACCAAGATGCGATTATATAGTTTATCCTCTTTATTATATACAGAAATGGACCGTGGTGAACATATTTAGACAGTTTGTGAGACTTTTTTTTCAGACAGTTTAATATTACTTGCAAAAAAGTCTAGTACAAATGTTACTGTCACTCAACGGCAGATGTAACAGTTGCTATGCGACAAGAACATCCCTTTGTTGGCTAGACCGTCCCATTTAACAACGCTTGGTCTGACCTTTGAAGGCGTGGCCTTTAAAGTCTGAGTCCTTCGAAGGATGCAGCCTTTGAATTGGGACACATCCTAAATGAGTGAGTTAACAAGGGGCAGGTGGACACAACAGGTTGCTATGATAACTAGGAAACTAGTTCACACCAAGCGTGCCGCACAAGCCCTGAAAAGAGAAGCCAAAGCGTCTCGATCACCCTCAGGTGGCTGGTCCCAGTATAGGTCATAAGCCCTGCCCACCCCATGAAGTCTGAAGTCAAATTACACTTCAAATACATTTCTCCCAAAGATGTTTTCTATCATTTTAGGTAGTTTTTATCACACTGATTTAAGTTATAAAAACGGGAATGTGACATCATGATTGACAGAATCTCTAAACAAAGTAGTCCAACAGACTTTTTTGGGGAATATCGGGAGGAGATTGGAGCTTCAACTTTAATTTATACATGCCCATAACTGTTTATTTCACACTGACACAATGCGTTGCAATAAACGTTGTACTAACCATTTCTGCAGGAGTGAGGGCGAGACCTTGATATCGCAGCTACAATCCACGCTCACTACTATGCAGAATCAGGTTCCAAATCAGCGCAAGATGTCAGCGCCATATTAGGACTTTGGCGGCTTCACTTTTCACCAATGGAAGAGAGGGAAGGGGCGTCGTCCATCTTGTTTTACAGTCTATGGGTCACACTAGGATCCTAGGGTGTTTCTCAATTCTCAAATTTCTCAATTGACCGTTCGCAAAGACCAGCCCCCCCTTAGTGTTCAAAAAAAAATTTGTAAACACCGCGCGCTGGTGTGTCGCGGTGTTGCTACAGTGCAGTTTGCTGCTAGCATGCAGCCTGACATCTGCCTCCCCTCCGTGAGAAACACCAAACTCTTTCCTACACACTTTGCAGAACGCTTTACTCTCATGGCTTAAGGCTGTCGCAATCCATGGATACTTTCCCACCCACTCCTCCCGGTACCTGCAGTGGCGTTTTTTCTTTTTAGCGATGTGTTCCAGTTCAGCCATGTCCACAAAACGAATGAATGAAAATTAGCTTACAAATGCATATCTAAATTCGCACCTTCGGTATCTTAGAAATAAAAGATAACAAAAAAAGATGCCGCAGCCAATGAGCCGCCGGCCGGCGGGGGCTCATATATCATAATACACTGGCTGCTTTTGGCTGCGGCATCTGTTTTTGTTTCTTTTTTTCTAAGATAAAAAGAAACTCAACCTCCACGGACAGTTTTTAATGTTTTATCATACAAGTTCTATTCAAGATTTTGTATAAGTATAATTTTCGGGACAATTAGGGCCGGATTCGGGATTCGGGACAACAGCTCAGATTTCGGGACTGTCCCGAATTTTTCGGGACATCTGGTCACCCTAGGCTAAAAGCAGGTTTAAAACAACTTGCCCCATTGAAGTCAACAGGGTACAAATTTTAAAAAGAGGATAACACAGTGTAGGCAACACCGATTTGTGTCGTTGTTCTCTGTATTGACAGCACTCCAAATTTACAAAAAAATGAGCTCAATGTTAAAATTGACCGGAGTTCTCCTTTAACTGAACAGCTTCGGAGTCATTGGAATGGTTATATTACTTTTTTCGGGTTGAATAGTGGTCGTCTCGCAACCCCCTATTGCCTGTGAGTAGAAAAACGAATTGCTTTACTGCAAAAAAAAAAGTGCTAAAATTCTGTCATTATTGCGCTCCCTCACACTGTTTGAACCCGGATGAAGAACGTTTTAAAGAATGTCCCGTCTGCTTTGATGTTGTTGATCTACTAGCCTCTGGTATGTGAGAGTCGACAAGTTTTTCGACAGTATTGTCAAATATCTATTCCGAAGCTGTAGGGGGAGCTCTATAGAGAGACCTGTGAGCAAAAAGCGAAAATACAGTGAAGAAATTCCCAAAACTCCATAGCCCTGCTTTAAATAAACAAAACAAAAAAAAAGACTTCAGCCATGGTTAAATAAATGTTCCAAAGATTTCTGAATTTTGGCAAAAAGTTTTCTCTATATAGTGTTGATATGGCAACTAGTAAATACACTAAGTTTCGTCATGCTAGCATTTGTGGAAGAATTTAAAACAAGTGTACTAGCCCCGTGTTAGGATGTGCCCCTCTCACCCCTACTCTGATAATATGTACACTGTAATAAAATGAAATATGACAACACAACCGTCTCTTTTTGTTAAACGTCAATTTTAATGATCAATAATAGCCATTATAAAAGTATGAGTAAAAGGTATAAGCTATACAATAAGAAATAAAGACAAGTAAACAATTCAGTAAAACGTACAAAGTCAGCGCTCTAGATATATTAAGAAGTCAAGACGAATTATATCTCATGTTTAACAAATAGACTAGAGACATCAGAGCCAGCGGCAAATGTCCGAAGGACTAGCCAAGGAAAGGCTGTTCCAGGCGAGGTTAATGAGCGCTAAGTGCCCGGTGATCTCACAACTACGAAAACATCAGGGTCTAATTTTCAAATAGGTGCATTCATTCTAAATAAACCACAGCTTTGAGATTAAACAACTACATTCTCGCCTGAAAAACTCTTAAAACTACATTTTGTTACGTAACAGGTTTTAAAACAAAAACTCACGAGACCACTCACTTTAACACAACATTGACGTTAACATTAACGAGAACGGACGAAGACTGAGGGAGAACACAGGGACTAAATACATGAAGCAAACAAAGGAGCTTAATGGATAATGAAAAGGACAGGTGAAAGAAATGACTAATTAAACAGACTGGGGAAAACTAGGTCGCAGGACTAAACCAAAAACACAATGAAGGGGGGAACACAGAACATACATGTTACAGTTACACAATAACAGTAGTATTTTTTAATTTCTTGGATTTTCTCCTACGCTATTGACGCATGCTGATGGTTGCAAGATGCATTCTGGATACCGGACTGACTCAAGTCCACACAAGTCACCTCTCCATGCATCCTCGATAAAAGGGGCTGATCAAGAACACACCCGGGGATTTGACCTGGACATGGCTAGATGTGAACTTTGAATTGAAACAGTACTTTTGAGTACTTGGGCAGCGACTGATGACGTTTCACAAGTCCATAAGAACAAGTCCATATGCGCTCTATTGACTCTGATGCCTTCAAATGCAGACTACAGACTCATCTATTTGTACAAGCTTTTAATTAGCTGCTTGTGGGTTGATATGATCATGTTCTGTCTTTGCTTTTATTTTGTGTATTTTATGATGTAAATGTTTTTGTTGTGAAACACTTTGTGGCCTTATACCTGTGAAAGGTGCTATATAAATAAAACTTACTTACTTACTTACAAGTATATTGAGAAACAGATTTGGTTAACTAAGGGGTCGTTTACACGACACCGTTTTCAAATTAAAACGGAAAACTTTTCATGCGTTTTGGCCATTCATTTACACGACATCTGCGTTTTTGGTGCCTAAAGCCGGGGACACACTTAATGACTGTAAGGCCGATTTTGAATATAATTTGATACTTATGACTGATCATGCCCAAACGTGCCGAGTCAGAGTACGTTGCATTCAGTTAATGTTCACAGTTGGTGTTTAAAATCTGCTGCAGTCGTTGGAAACAGTCTGTAAGTGTGCTCAGTTCAGTCTTAGAATGTTTCAGCTAGTCATTAAGTGTGTCCCAAACAGGTTTTGAAAACGGGTTTCAAAGTGCAAGCTTTTGAAAACAATACCGCTATCGACAAAACCATGAATCTGTGAAGATGGTGACAGGATGCACATTCGTATTACGTGTTTAGTCTATAGGCATGCGCGTGTGGGCTGTATTATTTGTATTATTTGATCATAAATACACTAAAAACAGTTATATTGTAAATATTACAATTTAAAAGAACCATTTTCTGTTTGAATATATTTTAAAATATAAATGTGATCCATTTGTCAAAATTCTTTGATGAGTAGAAAGTTCAAAAGAACAGCATTTATTTGAAGTCAAGTTTTAACTATTCCGATCACAACCTGGGGGGAGTACTCTGGGTTCAGGTCAAATTCCAAGCTCGCGGCCCTCCCCCCGCACAGCACGCCAAATAGCCATAACCTGTAACCTTTAATTATATGAGTGTGAACTTGTGAAATCTGACTGCATTTTTCTTCTAGGCAAACCTTAGGCATGGCAATGAGATGCACCGGAGTCAGAGTGCATCAACCCAAGGGTGCATCCAAAATGATTATAAACAGTAAAAACAATTGTGGCGCCACTCCCTAAGCCAAGATTCCAATAGTAGGACAAGATACCCACGCATAGTGCAAACATGCAAAACAGGAAAGCTAATCTTTGTGAAGTCACACCCAGAAACACAAAATTGTGTGTTGGGTGATCCAATTAAAGCTTCATACTAAAAGAAAAGATTATGGGAGTCATTTTCAAACTGTAATTATACTAATTATACTGTGATACAAAGTTCCACGACTTTGGGTCAAATAAGGACAAACCCAGCCATTGGGTTAATTTTTTTAATTACATTTTTAACTCAACGTTTGGGTTTGTCAATATTTGACCCAAAATTGGGTTTAAAACAACCCAGCATTTTTCAGAGTGAAGGTTATAGATAACTTTCACATACATATTCTTTATACAGGAATCACATGTGTCCAAAACACCCATGTAAAATTCAAAAGACCAAATCACTAAGAAAAGAGGATACTGCACTCATCGAAAATAACCATTTATAATTAATACACAATATCCATTCGTGAGCTATTTTGAAAGTTTGTACATTTGGTTTTGTAAATTATGTGTTTATTACTCCACTAGTTTTAGTCATCTTGATCAGATAGTAGATGAAAGTGTTCCCATTTTGTTTGTTGGTCTGTATGTGTTTTTTTTAGGTGAAGACCTTCAGTCTTTATAGGATTAAAAGTGATAGGCTTTCTGTTTGACTAAATTAATATTTCGTTTAGTGCAACTTTCCGGCTATCTATGCGGGTCTATATGATGTGGGATCACACGAAGGATCAACACAAAAAGTCATACCGTTTTACACTTAAACTATTACAACTGAATCTGACTATTGCACTTAGAGCTGCACGTTCATTAATGTTTGAGATTGTGGTAACACTTTACAATAAGGTTCATTAGTTAATGTATTAACTAACATTAACTAACCATGAGCAATACATTTGTTACTGTATTTGTTAATCTTTGTTAACATTAGTTAATAGAAATAAAGCTGTTCATTGTTTGTTCATGTTAGTTCGCAGTGCATTAACTAATGTTAACAAGATTTTAATAAAGTATTATTAAATGTTGAAATTAACATGAACAAATATTAATAAATGCTGTATACGTGTAGTTCATTATTAGTTCATGTTAACTAATGTAGTTAACTAATGTTAAATAACGAACCTTATTGTAAAGTGTTACCGAGATTGTTAATAAGCGTTCCACACTCTGGTAAAATTGCTCGATAAACACAATTTTTTAAGGGCCATAAAAGGCGGATTATTAATAACACCTTTTTTTTTTTGACATTTCAAGTACAATGCAATAAAAAAATAAGATGAATACAAACCATTGTAAATACAGCTCAAAATGTTTAACCAGAGAATAACATCAACTAAAATATGAAATTAACATATATTACAAAAAATTTAAAATAAATAAATGATAAATACAACAATAAAAGTTTAGAATATCAAGGCAGTTATATGTATTTGAAAAGCTTTAAAATTTGTATTGTTTTTATAAGCTTTTTGTTTTGTGATCTCATGTTTGAAAACGTTTCAAAGTATATTGTTAGATATAAAAGGTAATATAGGATTCTTTTGAGTTATTTTTGTCTTATGAATATAAAACTTCGCCAAAATAATTAAAAGATTAATTATATAATTTAGTTTTTCAGAAAAATATGGGTTTTGGAAACAAAGTAAAATGTCATGAGGTTCAATCTATTTTAAAATCAGTCCAACACCAACTACGTTTACAAGCTGTCAATATTCGGGTTATGGTCGGGTTAAGGTCACTATTTGGGTTTCTGAAACATTCGGAATAACCCGTTTACATGCGTGAGCAGAGAGAGTTACTCCTGTTTGGAATTTGTAATCAATTGGCAATATCCCGATGTAAACGGCGACGCACGGTTATCGTCTGGATGTACGGACAACCTTAAGTGTGTCCAAAGTGTATCTCAAGTGTATCCTGTATCCAAAGACAACAACAATAACAGCAGCAGCACGTGGATAATGAATAGTTCGGGGCAGATAGCGATCGGCTTTGTTTGCGCTTTGGTGCTGGTACTGACCCACCAGCAGCACTTGACACTACTGTGCTGTCTCATCATGTTTGTTTACTTCCGGTATACTGCACGCGGGTTTTTGTATGCGTCAGATGGCGCATACAAGAAGTTCCTCTACTCAAAAGACCAAGATTCCTTGCGAATAGAACATGCGCAGAACACAAATCAATGTTCCTTTTGATGGGGATATGCCGATACGCGTTTACATGACCAAATATTCGGGTTAGAAAAGGGGTAACCAGGGATCATATTCGGGTTTTTAAAAACTGGAATATGAGCATATTCAGGGTTTTGCCGGTGTTTACATGGCCGTGCGCAACCGGGTTATTGCTAATATTCCGGTTTTAAACGGTTATTGGCTGCTTGTAAACGTAGTCACCCTGTCTTAACTCTCCTTGTATCTAATTCTTTAGAATTAAACTGTTTTCAACATTGATAATAATAATAATAAATGTTTCTTGAGCACCAAATCAGCTTTCCATTTTATGACTTTTGGTCAAAACATTATCTTCTTTGCTTTAAGGTAGTATGGTCCACAGAGGCATTGAAGTGTGTGTGTTGGCAAATGTGCTTTGTATACCTGTGAGATATTAGATGTCAGTCCAGCTGCTAAAGCGATGTAACCGGCAGAGTAGCCACTGAGCTCAACAGTGATGCTGGTGTTAGTTAAGTTAACTGAGTTGAAGAAACACTGTGAGCTACCCGAAGGATCACATCCTTTAGGGGTGTCCAAACACAGTTTGGTTTTTCCACACTCATTGCGGGTGATTTTGGTCTATGAATAAGAAAAATCAGAAAATATATATACTTATGCCTTTGTCAACATCAACAGCCTAAACTGCTTTCATAAAAATTGCATCTTGATTCTAAACAAATTACATAATTGTCTGTCATTGTTTAATAATGGTTATTTGAACCGCATAATTGTGGAAAGGAGTAAATGGTATTCTTACAGTCAAAGTTGTTGGTATTGATGGGTTGTTTTGAGCCTTAATGCAAGACACTGCACAGCCTATCACGCAAACCACTAAAATCATCCACTTACTCTCCATGTCTGAGGAAAAGATTATATATGTATTTAATAAAATGAATTAAAATGATACATCGTATATCATATACATTTATGGAATTAATAATTTATGGATTACAATTTAAAACATTTTATAATTAAACTAAATGTTGTCTATATATAATAGGCTAAATACTATTCTGCAAACAAGTATGTTTTACTCAATTAGTTGTCCAAATACCAAATAGGTCATTGTTTAAGTATAGAAGGGTTTGATTTAAATGAACAGTTTTAGGGTTCTGAAAAATGTAAATTAAAGAAACATTATAAAATAAAATGAATAAGAAATATTAGGTTGTGCAGGTAACAAATCCTTCCACTGAAGCACAAGATCTTGCACAATCCTGTGGTATGCAGGCCAAATTATCTGAAGTTATAATCTTGTACAATTTCAGTTCAATATATCAAATAATTAATCTGATAATTAAATTTGTTATGAAAAGTAAATTTATTAAAATTATATAATCATATAAATATATGGCCTGGTTTCACAGACAGGGCTTAGAATAAACCAGGATTAAGCTTTAGTTTAATTAGGACATTTAAGTAGATTTAGTAGTTTATAAGCATGCCTAACAAAACAATATCATTGACATTTTAAGACATGTCAGTGCAAGCTGTTTTCAGTTAAAACAGCTCAAACATGCATCTTTGTCTGGGACTATGCTTAAACCTTGTCTTTAATGTGTATGTGTATTTGTATATTAAATAGCAAAATATAAAACTGCAATTTACTATACAATATAAAAAAATATTCCTTTTTAATTTAGTAATTAGTAAACTTAATTTAATGTCTTCCAGTCGATTTATCCATTGCATTTTAATTTACAAAATTTAAAAAAAGTTCTCTACCTTTAGAAGTAAAATTCAAAAAAGCCCCCCCAAAAAAAGAAAGAACCGTTTTTTTTTCTTCTTCTTCTTTTTTTTACAGTGTAGTGGTCTCAGACTTTTGAATCTATTAACTTGAATAATTGGCATGGATTAAATAAACATCACAATACAGACAAAAATTTAACAAATTACACATCTTAATAACTTCTTTTACTTCTTCTACCTGTAGATGTCTTCACTAGTAGACCTTGATCTTCACACCTTTGGAAAATGAGTAATGAATTCCTTCTTGTTTAAGTAAAGGTAAAACCCCGCAGAACCGGATTGGAAATGAGCACACCCCATTGAATGAAAAGGAAAATACAATTCGCCTTTGGCTAAGCCACACCCTAGAATGTAGATTGACCAATCACAGCGCAGCCAAGAACGAGCTCCCACAGAGGTCCGACACTTTTTCACTGAGCTCCATTGACTTTAACACCGGCGTCTCATATTTTTGGTCTCGGCAGGCTATTACCGTCGTAGTTTTATCAAAAATATGGTTAAACGTTGTGCCTGGGGCATTTGTAACACAGATACGCGTTTCCCAGAGAGGTTGGAGGGGGGTGTCCGTTTTTTCCCCTTCCCAAAACGAAGTCAAATCCTGACAAGTGTCGTCTTTGGATTAAACTGTGTGGACGTCCTCACAGTCAGCGAAACCCCTCAAGGATCAACAAGCACACTTTTGTGCTCAAGATAAATTTAGCTTTTAACCTTACTGTGAAGTTATACTAGTTAGACAGTTTTATGCTGGTTTATGTTATGATTTCGGTTCTCTACCCTAATTGTTGATACGCTAGCACACGCTGCTAATAAATACAACGTTATACTTGCGTAGTCCGTTTGCTTTGTAAATAATAACGATTATAGAAGTGAATAGAGACCTACCCAGTTTTGCATGAACAGTGTTTCTCCTTGATATTGTAAGTCCCAGAATCCGTCTCGATTAGGATATGCGGTGGTTAACGTTATACTTGCTATACCTATACTTCAGTACAGTAAAAGTGCTACAGTTTGTTATTATAGTAATTTTATAGTAAATCCAAAAGCAATGAGTGGTAAATGAGCCAAGAGCAGAAATTTCATATAATTGTAAGTGTTTGTTTTCCACCAGGTGGCAGAAATAGTCCATGTTATTTGCATGAATGAAAATGAGTAAAGGGGGTCTTATTTAAAGTGAATTTTACTCCACAACTGTACGGTTAAATAATATAAGTTAAATGTGGAATAGGTCATCTGGGAAATGCTAACTTTAGCCTGCTAGCTTTGAAAACATAGATCCCCCCTCCTTGCAAATCATGTCCAAACCCACGCCTACTCCAAAACCATGAACGAAGCAGAAGCGAGTCGTATGGAAGTAAAATAATGGCAAATGTTTTTTAAATAAAAAAGCCTGTTGAATTTCACTACTTGAAAAAATATGCATTGCATTAACCATGCTTGCATTTTAATGCATTGCATTTTTATGGGCTGAAATTCAACATGGTTGTATATTTAAGCTGTGAATATTTCATTTCAAACACATTTTCATTAATACAAATTATGTAATAATAATAATCCATATTCACCTTTTATATTTCACTTCCAAAATATAACTGTTTAAAAATACAACCTATATTCAACAGGCAATTTCTGGTCCACTTTATTTACAAATTCGCTTCCACAAAATCAGTGGTTCAAATTCGACAGTAAATTCAACATTGACATCCAGGAACTGCAGGAAAAGCAGTAGATTACTGAGCATAATCCCCATCTGCTGTTAATCAACCTCACCAGCAGGGGGTGCAAGCGCGTGTTGTTGACGAAGACCAGAGCAACAGTTAGAGCAAGCCATTCATTCATAAAAACTGATTTATAGAAATGTAAATGTATTTGTGATTATATTGAGGACTGTTTTTATGTTTAATTCAGTGTCTTCATGGTCCCTGTGTAGCCTACATGCATCTTTCTCTACCGTGAACGAGATTATAATGTTATTCCCCGATGCTGATGTACAGAACGAATGTTACATTTGAGGTAGACATTATTTCTCTTGGTTGTTTAGTTGCCTTAACTTTATATCGCGGCGATGTGTTGCAGGCAACTGGGTTTCCCTCAATAATTCAGGATTGCTGGACATATAAAACGCTTAGCTTAAAGGACAATTCCGGTGCTAAATGAACCTAGGGGTAATTAACACATGGTTACTGAGTCGATCGTTCTCTGGGATGCGTTTTCATGATAATCGAATGTAAAGAGTTTAAAATGGACCGAAGCGAAATAAAATGGACCGAAAATTGCCTGTTGAATATTATAGGTTGTATTTTTAAACAGTTCGAACTTCGAATATTTTGGAAGTGAAATATGAAAGGTGAATATGCCTATGGATTATTTAATTTTTTTAAATGAAAATGTGTTCATTTTCCGATGGAAAATGAAAAGTTGCGATTTTCTAGGCCGTTATGGCTAGGAACTATACTCTTCATTTGCAACTTTTCATTTTCCGTCGGTCTTAGTAAACGATGTAACTACAGAAGAGTCAAGGTTTAAAGGGATAGTTCACTTTGAAATTAATTTTTGATATGTTTTAGCTTACCTCAAGGGCATCCAAGATGTAGGTGTCTTTGTTTCCACAGTATTTTAAATTTTGACATTTTTAGGTCAAACCGTTCTTGTCTGTCAGTCATATAATGCAGGTCTATGGGGTCCACCTCAAAGAGCATGCACAGAAAAGTCCAAATTAAACATGATTTAATGACTCGTAAATGTAAGTACACATTGATGGCCTAAGACACGAAACGAGCGGTTTGTGTGAGAAAACGAACAGTATTTATATCGTTTTTACCTCTTGTAACACAGCCACGTCCAAGTACTCTGAGGGCGCGATTGCATCCTGGTGTGTGACGTGTGCGCAGACTGGTGCATAGATGTTTCATTTGTTTCATCATAGGCAGTTCATTTGAACGAATGTCTTTAATGCGGTATCTAGTGTGTATATATCTATGCACCAGTCTGCGTACACGTCACACAGAAGGAAGCGCCCGCGCCCTCAGAGTACTTGGACGTGACTGATTACAAGAGGTAAAAACGATATAAATACTGTTTGTTTTCTCACACAAACCGCTCGTTTCGTGTCTTAGGCCATCAATGTGTACTTACATTTACGAGTCATTAAATCATGTTCAATTTGGACTTCTCTGTGCATGCTCTTTGAGGTGGACCCCATAGACCTGCATTATATGACTGACAGACAAGAACGGTTTGACCTAAAACTCAAAATTGAAAGTACTGTGGAAACAGACACCTACATCTTGGATGCCCTTGAGGTAAGCTAAAACATATCAAAAAATAATTTGAAAGTGAACTATCCCTTTAAATAAGAGAAATATCAAAACTCTTTGGTAATTTTTTTGAGAGAGATGCTAACGGTCTAATCAGAATCAATTATCTATGCTAAGCTATGCTAAAAGTGATAATGCCAGACACGGAGATCGGCTGAATGGATTCGAAAACGGTAAAACTGTTTAGGGGAGTTGGAAAATGACCCTATTTAAAAAAAGTGGAGTGTTCCTTTAAAACTCATTCATTGTTACCTACAAATGCTTTGTAAATTTGTAATTTTGTGATTCATAGTAATTTCCTTTTTCTCTTATTAGCCAACTGATGAGGAAGAAGTGGTGAAGGGGATGAATGTTGGACTCTTGGTGGTCACAGAGGAGAACACTGCAAACCTCCTCCCAAAGGAAATAATTGATGTGGCTGTGGTGTTAGAGGAGGACATTGTGCTTGATGGCTTAAAATAATATTAAAAAGGATATTTACAAGGATAATATTTCTCAAACAGCAGTAAAAGGGTTAGTTTACCCAAAAATGAAAATTGTCATTACTCACCCTCATGTTGTTCCAAACCTGTAAGACATTCATTTGTCTTTGGAACACAAATTAAGATATTTTTAATGAAATCTGAGAGCTTTTTGTCAATCCATTGACAGTCTATGCAACTACCACTTTCAAGCCCCAGAAAGGTAATAAAGACATCATTGAAGTAATCCAAAATCCTCAAACTAAGACATGGTTATGTCCCCAAGGTGCTTGCCACTCCTTTCAGAGCGCAAGTTATTTCCCTGTCAGCTCTCCCTGGGTCTGACAGCGAGAATGACGTGAATCTCCTTTGCCCGGTCAGGGCGCTGAGATTTTACGTTGAACGTTCTGCTGCCTTCAGACAGTCAGAACAGCTCTTTGTTTCTTTTGGTGGCCACGCTAAAGGTCGAGCTACCTTGAAACAGAGCCTTTCCAGGTGGATAGTTGATGCTATCGCGTTAGCTTATACTTCCAAAGGCCTTCGTTGTCCTTTGGGCGTTAGAGCTCATTTCACCAGAGGCATGGCCTCTTCGTGGGCCTGGTCCAGTGGGGTTTCACTTCAAGATATTTGTATGGGGGCAGGCTGGGCCTCTCCGTCTACATTTATAAGGTTTTACAACCTAGAAGTTCCTGCCCTACAGGCTAGATTGTTTTCAGTCTAAACAAAGTATCTGCAGTTCTGCCCAACTCAGTTTCGGCCAGACAGCGTATTATGCTTTAGCATTCCTGTACAGAGTGGACTGTGCTCAGTCCAGCTGCTATTCTACAGTTAAGGCTGACTAAGGCCTATCCTGACTGTCATATTGTGTTAAGCACCTATTCATTCAGTAGGCGACTGTGTTGCCTTCTGTTATTCTCATTAGGCCCACTTCTCGTCGGCCGTGATATAACCCACCTACCATATGAGCCCCGGGCACATGCCCTTGGGACAATATTGTAGACGATTCTCAGCACGCACGGCATTTTACATTGGGTTCCCGTAACGTAAGCTAGCTTACGCAACACAAGAGTACTCTCGTAAGAGAATGGTGTGGCTTTGCGTTTTAAAATAATACAAAATTAAGGATAATTTTTGGCTTTAGTATTCTTGAGAAAAGGGATTTTCCCGTAGCGTAAGGTAGCTTACGCAACACTCGTTCCCTCTTCTAGAGAGAACCGAGGTTACGTTAGTAACCGAGACATTCTTATTTATTAGATAGTAGTTTATTATTAGATAATAGTACTTATTCATTAGATACTATTAGGTACTAGGTACTTATTTATTAGACACTAGTATCTTTTGTAATTGTTACTAGTAACTATTCTTATTTTACAAGCCACAACTGCTTTTTTACTCGTCTTATGTTATGACTAGTCAGAACGGCCACGGTAGAGTTCAATTAAAAATTGTACTAGTAAAATAAAAAATCTTACTAGTAACATTTGGAATAAATACTAGTATCTAATAAATAGGTACTAGTGTCTATTGAATAAGTACTAGTATTCTAACAATAAGTACTAGTATCTATTGAATAAGTACTAGTAGCTAATGAATAAGTACTAGTATATATTTAATAGTTACTAGTATCTAATGACTTAGTACTAGTATTTATTGAATACATACTAGTATCTAGTAATGGGTACTAGTAAAAAATAAGTACTATTACCTAATGAATAACTACTAGTATCTAATATATATGTACTAATCAGAATTGGAATAGGCTACATACTAGTCAGAACTGAATAGTTGATATCTGAATGACAGGTCCCCATAGAAGTCAATGACAAAAAATTATAATTTGTTACTAGTAACAAAAATAAAAAGTACTAGTGTAGCGCCCCCTTTAGCGTGCCTTAGCTATTTTATTGAAGTGCGCTCCCCGAATTCCTACTTCGCAAAAGATCTCTCTTTCTGTTATTAATTAATTAATGCACCAATGTAAATTACTAACTTCTCACTATATGTCCACTTTTATTCCTACTTACATTACTATACTACCATAAGTATAATATTACTATGACTGGAAAGGAATTATTATGTTAATTTAACACAACTGATTACATCCACTCTAAACCAAATTATTATACGCTAAATTATATTATTTACTTTCAATATAATCACCCGTATAAATATATAAACCCCCAAAATATAAAGACAATCTTCACAGGAAATAGTTATGAACTATTTACTTAAAGAAAATATAAAATATGTACAAATATACAATTAGATTAAAATAAACAAATTCAAATAATCACAATTTTCAATCACATTCAATTCCCCAAATTAAACCAATTTAAATTATAAATCTAATGCCGGCAAGTGACTAAATGGCCATCA
Source organism: Phoxinus dragarum (assembly GCA_033366665.1). Lineage (NCBI taxonomy): Eukaryota > Metazoa > Chordata > Actinopteri > Cypriniformes > Leuciscidae > Phoxinus > Phoxinus dragarum. The sequence continues at coordinate 171,212 of JARPMJ010000361.1, read as the reverse complement.
AAATGAATAAACAAAATGAATACCCCGATAGTCAAATGAATACCCCGTGGCAGGCCTGTTGTGTAGCTTGAGATCGTTGAGACCTAAAACACAATGGTCGCTTCACGCCTCGGCGCAACAAACAAAATAAAACTCACGCGTCCGAACTGATGAGTCACCGTGTCGTCCTTCAGCGCTCCGGAACACGATGCTTCCAATGCTCAACAGCCCGAAAGAGTCCCTCCGAACCTTCACAGTCTTTTCCTCGAGGATTAGGCTTTTCAGGCGATGCACTCAACACAGCAACCGAGCAGGCTACTCGCTGGCAAAGTCTGTTTTGCTCGCGCGTGGTAACTAGCCGTCCACACTTTCTCCTCGTGGTGCGATTCGCGAACTATAACCGCAAAATCCACGACATGCACTATCACACTGTAACTTATTTAAGTGTCTGTAACTCACTCTTCGCGCAGTATACAATGTCACTTATCATAAAACATTTAACTCAGTGTTTTACCAACTTTTAACTCGTATCTCTCACAGCACAAACTTCACATGTCTCTCCATCTCATTTCTGTTCATCCTTTTTTTCTCATCACCTCTCACCCCCGCTCCTGATTGGACACTCTCACGGGTAAATGCATTTTCAAACAAACTTAATATATTAACACATGTAAACATAATATAAACACTTGTAGAACAGTTAAATATATATTACAATGAAAATAACCAAAATAAAATATTGGCTTATGGAAATACTATTTTTTCCATAGGGCTACATCCTCCCCTTACTAAATGTCTACATGTCCTCATAAGACATAACACATAACTAGGGTTGGGCATCGAGAACCGGTTCCAACTTGGAACCGTTTAAAAAATAACGATGCCATTGGAATCGTTTAGAAAAAAAAAATTCGATTCCGATCATCGGTTCCGCGCAAGTTTTGGTTTCCATAGTGGCCACCGGATTTTTCGAAAGTGCTTACCGCGCCCGCTTGTTCTGTTGCAGCCTTGGAGCACGGTAAGCGGCGCTCAAAAGTGTGGCTTTATTTCACTTTAAAAAAGCCTGAGTCGGCACTCCACAGTGCAACACTTGACAAACTGCATGGTGTACAAATTAACAAGGAGTGTCCAGTGGCGTAACTTTGTTTTAAAAAGTGGGTGGGACAGGTGGGGTGGGGGTTGGTAATACAATGCTAAATCACATATATGTACAATAACATTAAGTCCAACAATCGATTTAAATAGTACATGGGGTTTAAGTTGTCGTTTAATGAGATGTAATACATGTTGTCAGTGCCAATAATTATTGTAAGAATAAATGCATAAATCCGCTGCACTTATTTAACGTGTACCTTAATGGTCCAGTGGTAGAACTTTCGTCAAGCGTCTCAGATGTTCTGGGTTCTAAACCGCACTCGTATAGTTATTTTTTTCTCATCAAAACCGATTATGCTCGTCATCAGTGGTTGTATATCAAGCAGGGACACGTTTGTGTGCATTATATTTTGTGATTTGACTGGAACGAATAGAGAGTCTCCCTCAACGAATTGAAGCGCGCGTCCGAGTGAAGACAGTGCGGTGTGCGCGAGCCAGAAGAGAAAACACTGTATCCGCGCCAATGATCGCACATTTCAGTGCTAGATCGTCTCTTATTTATCAAACGAACGACATGAATGCTCTGCTAGTTAACTGGAGATGTTTTATTTATATGTATTGGAACATTCGGATCAAAATAAAATGACTCCGCCCCTCAAAGAATCGGAATCGAGAATCGAAAAGAACCGAAATCGAAAGGAAGAATCGGAATCGGAATCAGAATCGTTCAAATCAAAACGATGCCCAACCCTACACATAACCCACATAGGCGATGTAGATAGATTAACTTTTGTTTCTAAGTAGAACTATCAGTTCCTACTTATAACTAAGTGGAAACTTTGGTTTTGCCTATAGTAATAGTTACTCCTCTATGAACTATAGTAATAGGTTGCTCACTGGCTTTTCCAGGTTCATCATAGGTTAATCTCAACACTGGTTTTATTCTTCTCTTCTCAGTTACTCTGGTGCTAGGTACTCTATTAACTTCTGTCCTAGAGCTCAGACTCTCTCCAGGTGCTTTAACAGAATTTCTTCCAGCATCCATGTCAATTTCGGAATCATCTGTATCCACATCTCTCTCTGCTTCTTGACTTTCATCATCATCATCTCTTTCGTCAGAATCCAGTTCTTCAGCTGATTGCACAGTATCAGGTTCTCTGTCCTCTTCATACTGCGAACGTACTGAGATTCCATCACGAGTTTCTCTCCTCTTCAGTAGACACTCCCCATACTCCATGTATGGTCTACTGACATATTCATACTCCACTTCAGATGATGAATCAGTTACCTCTGGTATTTCTTCTCTTTGATTCACGTTCTTTTGTCTTTGTCTTGTTCTGCTTGAACGTGTTCTAGGTCTCACGTGGGTTTCTTCACACCCTCTTTCCACTGGAATCCTCACCGATTGTCCAATTGGTAAGATATGATCTCGATGAATGGTTCTCTCCCTACCTCTTCCTTCCTCAGGTTTCACCCGGAATACAGGTAAGTTCGGCATTTGTCCAACCACTACATGAGGTATAGAACTCCAACGGCTTTCCAACTTATGTTTCCCTTTGAGTCCTAGATTCTTCAACAGAACTCTGTCTCCTTCCTGAATTTTCTGAAACTTGACCTTCTGATCATAGGCTCTCTTGTTCCTCAGATGAGTCTTGTCTGCAGCTTGACCAGCCAGTTGATATGCTCTTTGTAAATCACGTTTCAGACAGTCAACATACTGGAAATGTTTTCTTTCGTCGGTTCCATTTTTCGACGTTTCGAAACACAGGTCTACCGGCAATCTCGCCTCTCTACCGAACATCAAGTAGTAAGGTGAGTATCCGGTGGCATCACTTCTGGTACTGTTGTACGCATGTACTAACGAAGCTACATGTTGACTCCAGGATCTTTTCTTCTCTAGTCCTAGTGTAGCCAACATCGAGAGCAGTGTACGGTTTAAACCGCTCTGGCTGTGGGTCTCCTTGAGGGTGATACGGAGTCGTTCGTGACTTCCGTATGCCTAAGGTTGTCAACAGTTCCTTTATCAGTTTCGACTCAAAGTCTCTTCCCTGATCAGAATGAATCCTAACAGGTAATCCATAGTGAACGAAGTACTTTTGAACTAGGATCTTAGCCACTGTCAGTGCTTTCTGATTCTTTGCAGGAAAAGCTTGTGCGTATCTGGTATAGTGGTCCGTCACGACCAGAATATTACCAATGCCTCCAGCATCAGGCTCCATTGACAAGAAATCAATACACACCAGATCCATAGGACCACTACTTGTGATTTGATGTAGAGAAGCGCTTTTCTTGGCGGGTGTTTTGCGAGTGACGCACAATCCACAATTCCTCACATATTCTTCTGTGTCATGAGCCATTTTGGGCCAGTAGAATCTTGCTCTCAGGAGTTGAGTTACTCTCTCCACGCCTAAATGTCCCATGTCATCATGAAGAGAATGCAACACCTGTGTCTCTGAACTCAGTAGGCAACACAAGTTGTAGTGCCTCCTCAGCAGCTTTCTTGCTTACTCTGTACAGAAGTCCATCTCTCATCACAAGTCTATCCACTTCTCTTTTCATCAACCTTGTCTCTGGGCTTAAGTCTTTGTTACTAGGCCAGACTCCCTGTTTCACTGCATCCATCACGCATCCAATCACATCATCCCTCCTCTGGGCTTTCATCAAATCTGCTTTAGATAGTTGCTCCAGTGAACTGAGATGTAGCTGAGACGGGAAAGCATACACTTCGGGAATACAGTCTGGTGAAGCTCCTAATTGTTCCACATATCTGGGGGACGAATTCTGCTCTACATTCACTTCCACCCTCTGACATATGGATTTCACTATGCTCTGAGCCATGCCATCCCACTCCTCTCCTTCAGGTAAGTTGCGAGACAACAAGTCAGCGTCAATGTTTGCTCTTCCAGGCCTGTACTTGACATCAAAATCATAGGAGGCTAAGGCTGCAAGCCATCGATGACCTGTCGCGTTTAGTTTTGCCGTTGTGAGTACGTAAGTCAACGGGTTATTGTCGGTGCGTACAGTGAACTTGGCTCCGTAGAGATAGTCGTGAAACTTATCAACGACTTGCCCATTTCAATGCTAGGAACTCTAGCTGGTGTACAGGGTATCGCTGTTCAAGGCAAGGCAAGGCAAGGCAAGTTTATTTATATAGCACATTTCATACACAGTGGTAATTCAAAGTGCTTTACATAGAAGAAATAAAAATAAAAATAATTACATAGATAATAAAAGAAATAAGAATAATTAAAACAGTTTAGAAAATAAAATACAGTGCAAACAGTCGGACGAACAGTGGCACAGTGCTCATTCAGTAAATGCAAAGCTAAACAGTGGTAATTCAAAGTGCTTTACATAGAAGAAATTAAAATAATCAAAAGAAATAAGAATAATTAAAACCGTGTCTGAGATGGAAGTGATTGAGCAGGTTTGCGGTGCCACTGGACCTACAATCCAGGGACGTCCTCTGCTGGGGTGGTGTACCACACCAGTATTGCCCCACTGGGCCCCCACAGAGCACGTTTCACTTTTGCTGTTTTAAACTAACAGCGAACCTCTATACTCTCTGTAGTATAGATAATCTTCACTCGCCCTCGTCGGAGTGAAGCTCTCCCGTTCCCCTTCAAAATCTCTTCCAATCAGACAGCCCTGATAATTAATAATCACCCCCCTATCTGAGATGGAAGTGATTGAGCAGGTTTGCGGTGCCACTGGACCTAATCCAGGGACGTCCTCTGCTGGGGTGGTGTACCACACCAGTATTGCCCCACTGGGCCCCCACAGAGCACGTTTCACTTTTGCTGTTTTAAACTAACAGCGAACCTCTATACTCTCCATAAGTCAATAGATAGATCTTCACTCGCCTCGTCGGAGTGAAGCTCTCCCGTTCCCCTTCAAAATCTCTTCCAATCAGACAGCCCTAAAAATTAATAAAATCTTCCCTGAATCACAGTTTGGAAAATAAAATAAAAAAATAAAATACAGTGCAAACAGTCGGACGTATTTTATATCGACCGGTAGCTATTATAGATCTTTCTTTTAAAAGGATCTTCTTACGACTTACATGCATCAACTTTCTTTTCTCTTTCAATCTTCTTACCATCTATCAACTTTCTATTCTCTTTCAATCTTCTTACGACTTGCCATGTATCAACTTTCTTTTCTCTTTCAATCTTCTTACCATCTATCAACTTTCTATTCTCTTTCAATCTTCTTACGACTTGCCATGTATCAACTTTCTTTTCTCTTTCAATCTTCTTACCATCTATCAACTTTCTATTCTCTTTCAATCTTCTTACGACTTCCCTGTATCAACTTTCTATTCTCTTTCAATCTTCTTACGACTTCCCTGCATCAACTTTCTTTTCTCTTTCATTTACTTGCACATTCTTTTCACTTTCCTTAGCCCAGCATTCACATTCTTAGCTCTTTCTCAGACTAAAACTTTAATATCGAACAGTGGCACAATGCTCATTCAGTAAATGCAAAGCTAAACAGATGTGTTTTGAGTCTGGATTTGAATGTGGCTACTGTAGGAGCACACCTGATCTCTTCTGGAAGCTGGTTCCAGCTGCGGCTGGCATAATAGCTAAAAGCGGACTCTCCTTGCTTTGAGTGAACCCTTGGTATTTCTAGTTGATGTGATCCTAATGATCTGAGTGATCTGTTGGGTTTATATTCAGTGAGCATATCTGCAATGTATTTAGGTCCTAGGCCATTAAATGATTTATATACCAGTAATAATACTTTAAAATCAATCCTAAATGTGACTGGAAGCCAGTGTAAAGACCTGAGGACTGGTGTGATGTGTTCAAATTTTCTGGTTCTGCTTAGGATCCTGGCGGCAGCGTTCTGTACGAGCTGCAACTGTCTTATGGTCTTTTTTGGGAAGGCCAGTAAGGAGTCCATTACAATAATCCACCCTGCTGGTGATGAAAGCATGCACAAGTTTTTCTAAGTCCTGACTGGAAACAAAGCATCTAATTCTTGCAATATTTTTCAGATGATAATATGCTGATTTGGTTATTGCTTTGACATGACTACTGAAGCTAAGGTCTGACTCTAGAGACACACCAAGATTCCTGACTTGATTTTTAGTTGTTTGACCTCTAGAGTGAAGGTATGCGTTCACCTTGAGAACTTCATCTTTGTTTCCAAACGCAATGACTTCAGTTTTGTCTTTGTTTAACTGAAGAAAGTTTTGGCACATCCAGCTGTTTACTTCATCAATGCATTGGAATAGGGAGTCAATGGGGCTGTAATCGCTAGGCGATAGGGCTAAGTAGATCTGTGTGTCGTCTGCATAGCTGTGGTAAGAGATTTGGTTCTTTCTCATTATTTGGCTCATTGGAAGCATGTACAGGTTGAATAGGAGTGGCGCAAGAATTGAGCCTTGAGGAACTCCGCATGTCATGGATGTCCACTCAGACTTATGGTCTCCTATACTCACATAGTAACCTCTCTCTTCTAAGTATGACCTGAACCATTTTAGGACTATCCCAGAAAGACCCACCCAGTTTTCCAGCCTGTCAAGAAGTATGTTGTGATCGACAGTGTCAAAGGCAGCACTGAGGTCGAGTAGCACCAACACTGATAATTTGCCTGTATCAGTATTTAAGCGAATATCGTTAATTATCTTTATGAGCGCTGTCTCTGTGCTGTGATGCGATCGGAAACCAGATTGAAAATTGTCAAAGTATCCATTCGAGCTTAAGAATTTGTTCAGCTGATTGAAAACAACTTTTTCAATGATCTTGCCAATGAAAGGAAGATTTGAGATCGGTCTATAATTGCTTAATATAGTCTTATCCATATTACTCTTTTTCAGGAGGGGTTTGACAACTGCAGTTTTTTAGGGAGTTTGGAAAAACTTCCAGAGAGAAGTGAGGCATTTACCCACTTCTAGCAGATCTGCTTCTAAGCTGTTTAACACACTTTTGAAGAAAGATGTGGGAAGAGCGTCAAGGGCGCAGGTTGATGTTTTAAGGTGCTGTACGGTTTCTTCTAAAATTTTTGCCATCAATTTCTTTGAAATCAGACATAGTAACTACTTTCTCAGGTTGTGGTCTGATCTGTCTGACCCCAGTGCAACTCAAGGATGTGCTGATCACCTTTCTGATATTATTGATTTTCTCAGAGAAGAAAGAAGCGAACTCACTGCACTTGCTGTCTGAGAGCATTTCACTGGGAATCTGGCTCGGGGGGTTTGTCAGTCTCTCTAACAGTAGCAAAAAGAGTGCGTGTGTTGTTTAAGTTGCTGTTAATAATATTTGAGAAGAAAGTCTGTCTAGCTTTGCCTAATTCCATATTAAGAGCATGGATGGTGTCTTTGTAGATGTTATAATGGACTACAAGTTTTGTCTTCCGCCACATGCGCTCTGCTTTTCTGCATTGTCTTTTCATATTTTGCACTGCTGTTGAGTTTCTCCAAGGTGCTTTTTGTCTACCACTCTTCCTGACTTTCACAGGAGCAATATCATCAATTACACTTTTAACTTTTGAGTTAAAAGAATCGAGGAGAAAATCAACAGAGTCAGCAGATATGCTTGGTGTTAAAGATATAGCCTTCATAAATAGTACACTAGTGTTCTCATTTAAGCATCTCTTCTTGACAGACACAGATCTAGCTTCAATGGCAGGAGAGATCAATATATCAAAGAAAATACAGAAATGATCAGACAGTGCTACATCCTTAATAACAATCGATGAAATGTTTAGACCCTTACTGATAAGTAAATCTAGAGTGTGTCCACGATTGTGTGTCGGTCCATGTACATGCTGAGTCAGATCAAAAGTTTTAAAACAGTTTTGATTTCTTTTGCCATATTGTTTTCTGCATTGTCTATGTGAATGTTAAAATCTCCAGAAATAGCAAAACAGTCAAACTCTGAGGAAATGGTTGATAACAGTTCTGTAAAGTCCTCAGAAAAGGCTGAAGAGTATTTTGGAGGCCTGTAAACAATTATAAGTAAAATGCGTGGAGCACCTTTTAACACAATACCCAGATATTCAAAAGACGGGTAATTACCAAATGATATTTGCTTACATTGATAGACATCTTTAAAAAGAGCAGCTACTCCCCCACCTCTCCTACCCGCTCTGCAGACACTCATAAAAGTGAAGTAGGAGGGGATGTTTCATTGAGGACAGTTGCACTGCAGTTGTCTTCTAGCCAAGTTTCATTTAGAAACATAAAATCCAGGTTGTATGTGGTTATTAGGTCATTGACTAGAAGTGATTTGTTTTTAAGTGAGCAGATGTTTAAGAGTGCTAACTTGACAGTCTTACTTTTTGTACACACAGCAGTCTTAGTTTGGCGTGTAATAGGCACCAGATTAGATGGGTTTGCTGTACGGCTTTTGAAGGCCTTAGACTTTCTATCATGTAATCGAACAGCAATAGAGAAAGATACAGGCACACAGGGTTCCCGCTTGTTCTGTAAACATTTGAGAAAGTTACTGTTATCATAGCGGGGACCCGGCACATATCAATGAGAGCTGGTATCAGTTGTTTTTAGTTCACCTCGAGCAGAAGGAGGAGGGTGTGAGCCCTGTCGTTGTGGCAGAGCCCGAAGAACTCTTGCAGGAGGAGGGGGAGGGCGAGCAGGGCCAGCAGGCTTTGGTGGTTTTAGGGCCTGCTGTTTTTTGGTTGATATCTGGGGGCTTGCAAAAGAGTGGGATAGTTTGGTGCCAGCATAGACCAGTTTTTCCATTTTCTCTGAGAAGCCCAGAAGTGGAGATGGTGGAGATAGAGATAGCGTGTCTGGTGAGAGGGGCTGTTGCTCTGGTGTTATCGGAGGCTGTAATATGCTGTCCTGGTTTCCCTGGCTGTTTTCCAGGAAGTCGTCCTTGGGTGCTGAATCTTGGAGCAGTTCTAGTATGTCACAGTCTATCAGTGGTGAGCTCTGTGGGGCAGGGCTCAGCTGAGATTGTGTCCGTGAGCAGAAGTTGTTGTGGCTGAGTGGTGTTATCATTGTCCTTGTGTGACGTGTCAACCGCATGTCCATTCAGGTGCTGGAGTGAAGTCCTGTGGTCATTCATACTGTGTCCAGGTGTGTGTGTGCCATTCAGGTTGAGTGGATTGGCACACACTGCAGAAAGATGATTGAGGGAGAAGTAGATATTGTCCTTTAGCACTCTTGAACCAAGTTTGTTTGGGTGGAGGCCGTCCTGTTGGAACAGTTGCCTCTGACTCCAGAAAAGATTGAAGTTGTCAATGAAGTTCACTCCTTTTATATTGCAGGTTTTTTGGAGCCATGTATTAAGCCCAACAACCGTGAAAACCTGTTTGTTCCTCTTGCTGGGAGTGGTCCACTTATGAATGTTAGTACTTTCAGTCTTTTCAGTGTTTCAAACAGTTCATTGAAATCCTTCTTAAGGAGTTCTGACTGCTCTTTATGAATATCATTTTTCCCCACATGAATGATGAGTCGATTTGCAGTCTTATGTTTCATCAGAATGTTCTCAAGTTCCCTGTTTACATCAGAAATAGTTGCTTGTGGAAGGCAGCACGTAGTTGTATCCCTGCTACTAGTGTGTCGGATAATTGAATCACCCACTATCAGAGTCGTGTGCTCGGCTAGGCTCTGAGCTGAGTGCCGCTGTCTGCTTGACCTTGAGCGCAGGTTAGCATCAGTGTTAGCTACTGGCTTATCCAGTCTGTGTTCGATCACATTCATCACGTTTGGAGATTCCTCATTTACATTCATTAATACTTCAAATCTATTCTCAAGATGTATAGGCGGTGGTAGGAGACCAGTGTTTGCAATCCTTGTCAGAGCCGTGTCTGGGGTAGAGGATGCTATTGCGGCAATATGTGATACTCGTGACAATCTGATGTCTCGAGTGCCTTTGGGTCTCGCTCCCTGATAGTGCCATCGATTTGTAAGTCGATCGGCTTGTTTCTCTACACTCAGTATGGGCCTGTGGAGGAGCAGTAGATTCATGAAACTCACCGGCTGTATGCTGAGGGCGTCCATGACGGAGCTCTGTTGTGTGTTCCGTCTGGTTTGGTGGTCCCGCAAATAACTTTGTTTCAAGAACTGCAATCCTTTGTAAAAGTCTGTGGCAATTGCTGCAGCAAGTAGATTCCAGAAGAGGCATTTTCTCTTATCCTTATGCAGTTGTGTTTTCTCTTCCCCGGAATGTAAGCTTTCAGTGGGAGGCTGGTCGAATAAAATAATTCAGCTTTTTTGTTGTAATCCAAGCGTTTGAGCACTGTGCTGATTTGCTGGAGTTGAAATTAGTTGATAAAAGAAGATAAAATATAAAAATATAAAAGCGATAGAGCAAAGCGCGGAGCAGTAAGCAAAAGCGTCCGAACAGTAGCTGAGCAGGAAGTGGAAAAAAGGAGAACTCAATCTCCTGCTTGCGAACGCCACTGGTCTTAAACCTTCTGGATGTTCCTGATAAAGTACTGCACCAAGCCCTTTGAAACTTGCGTCCGTGTGTAGAACATATGGCTTACTGGCATCAGCAAATGCCAGTACAGGTGCATTTAGCAAGCACTGAATGACACTGTGGAATGCATCCGTGCAGGACTGATCCCATCGGTCATTGAATGGTTCTGAGTCTTTAAGGTACGTCTTGGTCTTGTCTGGGACTTGTCTCTTCCCTCGCTGTGTGGGTGCATATCCCTTTGTCAGTTCTGTTAGGGGTCTAACGATAGCAGAGTAGTTTGCTATGAAACGTCGATAATACCCACAGAACCCCAGGAAAGACCGCAAGGACTTAAGGTCTGTGGGCTTAGGCCATCTCGAAACTGCCTCTAGCTTTTCAGGGTCAGTAGCAACACCATCAGCGGACACTATGTGACCAACATACTTCACTCTTGGTTGACAGAATTGACACTTGTCCAGTGATAACTTTAGTCCCACCTCTTTGAGTCTATCCAGCACTCGCATGAGGCGTTCTTCGTGTTCCTCCAGTGAACGTCCAAAGACTATGAGATCATCCAGGTAGACTAACACTTGAAGGAGATTCATATCACCGACAGCTTTCTCCATGAGTCTTTGGAACGTAGCTGGTGCTCCAGTTATTCCTTGTGGCATCCTTTCAAATTGGAAGAATCCCAACGGACATATGAAGGCGGTTTTCTCTTTATCCTCCTCCGCCATGGCAATCTGATAGTAGCCACTACGTAAGTCAAGGACAGAAAACCATTTGCTCCCAGTCAAACAGTCCAATGCGTCGTCTATGCGAGGAGTCGTGTACTGGTCTGGAGTGGTACGCTGATTAAGGGTCCTGTAGTCAATGCACATTCTGATACGCCCCGTCTTCTTTCTGGCTATCACAATTGGTGATGCATACTGGCTCCGTGACTCCTTAATGATCCCAGCCTTTAACAACTCTTGTAAGTGCTGACGAACATCATCAATGTCTGCTGGTGCTAAGCGTCTTGACCGCTCTCTGAATGGCTTTTCGTCGGTCATCCTGATATGATGTTCCACATCCTTTGCCAGCCCGACATCCCACTCATGCAATGAGAAAACGTTTGCTCGCTCACATAGTTGTTGACGGAGTCGTGCTTTCCATTGTGGTGATATGGGTGAATCGCCAAACTGGATCAGATGAGGGTCTAACTCTGCTGGTACAGTCACTGTTTCAGTTTCAACCTTCATGGATGGACTGACTGGATCAGCGTGACACAGTTGACCTAAGACAGTTCCAACTGGAATGACGGTTTCTCTTAGGGACTCATTTTGGATAAGTACAGTGAGGTGACCATCCACGGCAGTGCCATGTACCACCATAGGCTGCAGCAGTACTCCTGCTGGTAATGGCGTAGCGGGAGATGCATCAACCATCAACATGTCTTTACCCAGCGGTTTCTTCAACTCTACGTCACAGATAGCGCAGCATTCACCCCTTGGAGGTAAGGTTAGTGAGCCTGGGCCCATCCATTTCACAGATGCCACTTCACCCTCATCACTCTCTGTGATTGGTGTGTCTGTGCGAACATGGAAGTTCTTGGTTCTTATACCAAGGGTCTGTGCAAGGTCTACTCCTGTGGTCTCTCGGCAGAGCATAGACAATCGCTGGAACAGATTGGCATTGGTGCCTAGAATCACAGGTGTCTTTTCAGGGCTTTTGGAACTTGGACAAATCAGAGCAAGGACGGAGAGTGTCTCCTTTGCGCCCGTGACCTTCTCTGGAAACTCCATTTCCACTACTACATATCCCAAGTAAGGGTAACTTGTGTCACTCAGCCCCCATATCGCCAACCCTGACACTGGCTGAATTGGGATATCAGATAAGTGGTGTTTGTACCAGGTCTCGAAGATAATAGTGATTTGAGAGCCACTATCCAGAAGTGCTTCACAGTACTGGCCATTAATCTTCACTGGTATGATTGAACAAGGGCCGATCAATCCTTGAGGAATACCTTTTCCAAGGGTGGTAACTTCACTCTTCTTAGCTGAACATTCTGTGTGACGACCTCCTGCCGTTTCCAACGATGGATCACTCTGTTTAGCTCTCTTTAGAGCGTGTATCAGCTTTTGTATCACTTTGGCCTGATTCTCTGCGTTTTGGCATTTGACAGAGTAATGGCCGCTCTCACCACAGCGATAACAGAAATTTCCATCTGAGTCGTTATAGGATTGTCTCCTACTATCACTAGATGCTTGTCTCGATGACTCCACTCGAGCTACTGAAATAGGGGATTCAGAGTTCTTAAGTTTCTGGTCTGTCAGTTGCTTTTGTAGGTCGTTCACCTGTTTTCTCAACAACGCTACTTCAGTCTCGTTACTTATCTCTGAAGTGTGCATCTTTGTCATAGCCTCAGGTCTTTTGCGGTCTGCTACTACCTGGCTAGGCAAAGTACTCATGGCAGTGAACATGGACTTGAGTTCTTGAATTTCTGTTCTCAATCGCTCGACATCATCCTGCCTACTGTCTGTAGTCGGATTTGTGTGGACACTTCGGACAGAGGTGTTCAACTTCATCCTTGATGACTCATATTCTTCTTCACTCCTTATCTCACTCAGCAGTTCCAAGAATGATGGAGGGTTTTCCTTTCTCTCTCGGAGTTTAAGCTGAACAAGCATCATATCTGCGTGGATAGCTCCTCTTAGCAGCTGCTCCACTCGGGCACGGTCAGTACGACTTGTGGGTAAACCTCCCCGACGAACTACTTTGGTCAATGACAGTTCTATGCGTCTTAGAAAGTCAGACATCTTCTCCTTTGGCTGCTGCTGTAGCAATCTAAAGGCAAAATACAGGTCTTCGCCAGTCTCAGCAGAACCAAAAGCACTCTCGAGGGCTTCTAAGCACCGAGCAGGACTAACCTCTGGATCAGCGGTCCGCACAGCCTTTACAACAGCGAGTGCAGGACCTTTCAGACTTTCCATGATGCGTCGTCGTTTCTCCTTATTTGAACACTCGCTCTCCTCGACCATTAGGTGAGCATGTTCCAACCAATGTTCAAGAGACTCTTCTCCCACTGGCGTCGGCACAGTTCCTGAGAACACTCTCAGTCGACGGTAACTGCTGTTTTCCCCCTGACGGTTTTCCCCATCTTGGTAAGCAAATCACCTACTGCACGAATAATAGACTCAGCCGAGCCACTCTCTTGTGTTTCCTCCAACAAGCTCTTTAACGGGCTGGGAGGAGCATGACTTTCAGAAGCAACGACAATCCTCCAATTTTTCGTTTTACCTTCGGGCAACAACTCAGGAGGGACTTTGGTGGGATCCACCATCTCTTTGGACTCGCATAGCACTCTGTGGCTATCCAGCTTCAGACTGATTGTCCGTCCCCTCACTCGTACTCGCCCTAATGCTTTTATGGCTCCTAGAGCGTCTTCGACCTGGGCATTTGTAACATCTTCTGGTATCAGTACCATGAGAGCATGGGCATCATCCAATTCTTCTCTTCTGCACCAGTCTTTGAGCTCTTGGACTAACTCCACTGCACTACACTTAGCTTCCATTTTCTATACGTTTTTTTTTTTTATAGCTTCTCAGTAAATAGTGTTTAATTTCTCTGAACGCTAACAAACTTCTCTATAATTGCTAACTCTATTAGCGAAACTCACTAATTAATTACTTGCATTAATTAATCATCCCGGACGAGCCCCCATTTTATGTAGCGCCCCCTTTAGCGTGCCTTAGCTATTTTATTGAAGTGCGCTCCCCGAATTCCTACTTCGCAAAAGATCTCTCTTTCTGTTATTAATTAATTAATGCACCAATGTAAATTACTAACTTCTCACTATATGTCCACTTTTATTCCTACTTACATTACTATACTACCATAAGTATAATATTACTATGACTGGAAAGGAATTATTATGTTAATTTAACACAACTGATTACATCCACTCTAAACCAAATTATTATACGCTAAATTATATTATTTACTTTCAATATAATCACCCGTATAAATATATAAACCCCAAAATATAAAGACAATCTTCACAGGAAATAGTTATGAACTATTTACTTAAAGAAAATATAAAATATGTACAAATATACAATTAGATTAAAATAAACAAATTCAAATAATCACAATTTTCAATCACATTCAATTCCCCAAATTAAACCAATTTAAATTATAAATCTAATGCCGGCAAGTGACTAAATGGCCATCAAAATGAATAAACAAAATGAATACCCCGATAGTCAAATGAATACCCGTGGCAGGCCTGTTGTGTAGCTTGAGATCGTTGAGACCTAAAACACAATGGTCGCTTCACGCCTCGGCGCAACAAACAAAATAAAACTCACGCGTCCGAACTGATGAGTCACCGTGTCGTCCTTCAGCGCTCCGGAACACGATGCTTCCAATGCTCAACAGCCCGAAAGAGTCCCTCCGAACCTTCACAGTCTTTTCCTCGAGGATTAGGCTTTTCAGGCGATGCACTCAACACAGCAACCGAGCAGGCTACTCGCTGGCAAAGTCTGTTTTGCTCGCGCGTGGTAACTAGCCGTCCACACTTTCTCCTCGTGGTGCGATTCGCGAACTATAACCGCAAAAATCCACGACATGCACTATCACACTGTAACTTATTTAAGTGTCTGTAACTCACTCTTCGCGCAGTATACAATGTCACTTATCATAAAACATTTAACTCAGTGTTTTACCAACTTTTAACTCGTATCTCTCACAGCACAAACTTCACATGTCTCTCCATCTCATTTCTGTTCATCCTTTTTTTCTCATCACCTCTCACCCCGCTCCTGATTGGACACTCTCACGGGTAAATGCATTTTCAAACAAACTTAATATATTAACACATGTAAACATAATATAAACACTTGTAGAACAGTTAAATATATATTACAATGAAAATAACCAAAATAAAATATTGGCTTATGGAAATACTATTTTTTCCATAGGGCTACAACTAGTATCTATTTAATAGGTACTGGTATCTAATGAATAAGTACTAGTAACTAATGATGAATAAGTACTAGTATCTAATAAATAATTACTAGTACCTAATGAATAAGTACTGGTTTTGAACTGAGCAGTGACGTGCGGTGATGTCTTAAAGAGGCTAGGCACTGAGTTATGAAAGCCAGATTACCTGATTTATTGTTTAGGCTAATATATAATACGTAATAACAGTAAATGTTACGCACAAGCGCGGCATATCAAGAAATGTACAAATCGCCTACTCCCACAGTCTCTCTCTCTCTCTCTCTCTCTCGCGCACACACACATACATACACGCACGCACGCGCACCACACACACCGGTAACGTTATTAATGTCCACTTCAGCATCAGAATGCAACCATTCTTGATCCTAATTGTTGCACAGCGGCCAACTATGTTTGTCAGTCAGCAAAAGTAAAATCACGCAAATGACTTGCATTAATTCAACCACATGTATCAATTCAAATATTAAGCACAAAATAGTTTTTGACTCACCAATCGGTAGATTATTTGTACATAAAATCCATCCACCGCTCTTTCCTCGTGAAGACGTCGATCACAGCTTTGTAAAATACCAGTCTGTTTGAAACGATCGGACAATGGTTGGGCCCTTTTGCTGCACTAGTCCATGTAAGTCTGGCGTAGACCTCAATCTTGCTATTAACTCAGATTTTGAATTAAAATCGAGTTTGGAAAAAATTCTTCACAAAACTCTGTGATATCGGCCGGTGCTGTCATTTTGATTTTGAATTTGGCGGGGATTAGGTTAGGTAGCTGTGGTGAAATGACGTTAGCTACGCAAATGTCCAGTAATATCTCGATTTTGATTGGTCCATGTCTGATATGTGACGGAGATGCTTACTGGCATAACATATTTACGTCCAAAGGCACAGCAGATTTGTGCTTTTTGCCGTACATGTTGAAGAATACAGGATCGAAGTGCGCATGCGCAACATGGGTTTTTCGCTTGTCGTCTGCAATGAATGGACCGTAAAAGCACTGCTTATTCTACCATTTGATTATGCGTAACTGCTACATTTGTCTTCATAACGTCTAAACAATTGGAATAACACACATATTGCATATATAAATCACAAGAATAAACAGTAAAAATACAAATAAAAGTTTATTGTTTAATAAACATTTTTATTTTTTTATTTTGGCAGGGTAGGCAGTGCCTAGCTTGCCTACCCAGACCGCACGTCACTGAGTGATGGACGAACTTGGGACGTATCTCATTTGGCACCACTGCACACATAATTTACTCAGGTTCCTGAACATTTTGAACTGAACAGTCAACTCCTAAGGCATCACCTGGAAGTGGTAACAACCAATTGGAGGGAAGTTGTAGAAGGAAGCCATTATGGTTAAAAGACTATATAACTTAAACTGCCATAGTATGCAAAGAAGAAAGTAATGGGAAAAGAAGAAAAAGAAAACCCCAGAAGTTTAGTTTAGGAAAGTTGTGGTTTGAACTGAAAGGATGTTCATGTAACTATTCATGCTATATGTGTTTTGTCAAGAGACAATGTTAGTCATTGTTCTGTGTTTTCCAATATAAGTAAAAAAATCCGGTAAGAAAACAAAACGACTGAATAGATTGTTTAGCAATGTTCATTATAACTGCAGATAGATACAAATTAAGTCAGGGGGAGATATTGTGTTCTCTTATTACGTTGCTAATTTATAAATGTCCACTAGATAGAGATATTGTTCTAGATATGAAAGTAGGAAGGTGGAGAGGAAGAGTTGGTTGAAAGATGGGGAATGAAAAGTAAAGAGAACTGTTCGCTACTCGATGTGCTCTCATTTATTTTCATGTGATTACACAACAGGTACATGTTCAGTAATGATTGCGCAGGGTTGCCCAAAATGTAATTGTTCAAAACAAAAACAAAAAAGCAAGACTGCGAGACATTAACGAATGAAAAATGCAAGTAAGTTATTACCTGTTTGTGGTCAGTCAATAGCCAATGTGGTGTCCAAGTTTGTGAATAAAGACTAAATGACAGCGTTGTTGAACGATCCGTTCATTGCGTCTGTCACGTGACAAATGAACGACAGACTCGGAAGGTAAAGTAATTATTTATGTTCCCTGTAAATTATTTTGACTGCATTATAATGATTTCTTTATTCAGAATATGATCAAGATTGCGTAGGTGGATGTGGAATTTGCCTGTTAAAAGTATAACATTTAAAGCCCCTTAAATGACCGAAATGACTCGAAAAAAGATTTGTTTATTTTGATGAATGAGATTGAACAAGAGAGTCAGTAAAATGATCCAAACTTCACATCTGTCTGACATAGTCCAGTGAAGGCGTGTTTAGTGCGTGTTTTACAGGAGTGCCGTGAGGCATGATTTCGGCCTCTGTGCTCGCGCTGGCCAGTGGAAAAGCGGCTAATGGGTGAAGATGGCAGAAGAAGACTGTACATTCGCGAGATGGACGTATGCGCATTACTACGAGTTTGTCAGAGATAAGGACAAGAAGAACATAATAGTCAAATGCAACCTTTGTCTAAAAAGTGATATATTGGGTTTCTCCCAATGCAAGATTAAAGAGCAGAGGTGACCGTGCCTTTGCAGTGCCCCGAAACTCTGGAATAATTTACCTTTGTACATTAGGCAGGGCACCTTCACTTGCAGTTTTTAAATCACATTTAAAAACATATTTGTATGGTACTGCATATAACACAGTATGAGAGTTACTTGTTACTTGTCGTTTTTTGCTTTGTTGTTTTTTCTGTATGTACAGCACCTTGGTGAACACCTGCTGTTGTAAAAAGATGCTCTATAAATAAACTTTGATTTGATTTGATTTATATAATATATATGAGTATATTCCGAGTAGCCTGGAAAGCCTACAGTCATTATGCTACATCATATCGCCTTCTATTGGATGTAAAATGCTCTGTAGTACATTTTGTCATTTTAGAGTGTTAAGTTCTACTTCTGTAGTTATTTTGGTGAAAGTAACTCAAAAGTAATACAGGAGTAGGCCTAATGTAACACATTACAATTCTGAGACAGTAATATTGTAAGGTAATGAATTACTTTTAAATAACAGTAACAAGTAATCTATAATGTATTACAGTTTGGAAGTAACTTGCACAACACTCTATCTAATAAATAAGAACTGGTATTTAATGAATAAGTGCTAGTAGGCCTATCTAATAAATAAGAACTAGTCACTATTGGAATAATTACTAGTGGGATTGCCTTGCAAGATATCTGTATGTCGGTAGGCTGGGCCTCCCCGTCTACATTTATAAGGTTTTACAACCTAGAGGTTCCCCGCTTTGCAGGTTAAGCTGCTTTCTGTCTAATAAATCAGTACTGTCTGCCTCGATGCTGTCGGCTCAGATTACTGAAAGTGCTTGAGCACCGCTCGCTGATCGATTAAATAACCCTATAGGCAGAATGTAAGTCCCATGATATTCTTCAGTCCAGGCCGATTTTTTTCGGATTCATCCTTATAAGATGCTACTTATTACGGGAATGATGCTGTTCCAGCCCCTCTTCCCGGACTCTCTGCGAGTCCCTGGTGATCGTGCACTATATGAGCCCCGGGCACCTGCACTTGGGACTTTGGTGTTGGATCTCAACACTTCAGATCATTTGCAAAATGGAACACTTTTGTCAAAATATACACGACTTTATAAAAACAATATTTTGTTACCATACGAAACACACATTTCATATGACTTCAATATTTTAGAACCAGTTACACACTGCTGTTGCTAACCTAAAACACTTTTAGCAAGTCTAATTCTCAGTGATTAGAGTACTGTAAATTAAGTACACAGAGAAAGTGCAACTATACAATAGTTCACTAAACACTACACAAGACCAATGCTGCAGACTGAGGAAAATATTCTTTCCATATACCCAAAGATTTCTTTTTATGTAATTAAGATTTCTTTCCATATACCCAAATCAGTCAACATGGAGAATCACAACAAAACATGTCCCAGTTGTCATGCTACTACAGTAGTGTGCATAACACTGTTAGCTCAGCAACTAACAGACAAAAGTAAAATACTGTATCCAGTACAGGTTACAATTACAGTAAATAACAACAACAACAAACATAAAAAATTATCTAAAAAAACTGACAATATTGTACAGAAAATACTACAGTAAACATACTATATTATCTCTTCGCCTAGCTTGATCTGGCCAGAGAATTTATTTCATCAACATCACAAGCAATATCCTCATTAGCAAGACATCGCGGGAAGAACCGTCTTGAATGTCGAATCCATCCTTGCACAGCTGCGGCGTCGACTTGGTCACAGGCGTCCTCCATGGCCTGAATGAGGGGTACCTGGGGCTGGAGATCAAACCTTCAACCGCCATGCAGAGAAAAACTCTTCGATAGGGTTTAGAAACGGAGAGTATGGTGGAAGGTATGGTACTGTCAACTGTGGATGGTGTTGAAACCAGTTCTGGACCAAAGCAGAGCGGTGGAGTGACACATTGTCCCAGATGACAGTGTATTGTATCTGATGCATTGTGGGACTGGGACCTGCTGTGACGATGTGGTGCAATCGGTCCAAAAATGCGAGAATGTGAGGTGTGTTGTAAGGGCCCATTTTGGCATGACAGAGGAGAACCCCATGCTGTGAAATGGCAGCGCAAAGGGTGATGTTACCCTCATGTTGCCCTGGGACATTGATTATAGCCCTGTGGCCAATGATATTTCTGCCTCTTGTGACGGCCCCAGGGCCTCTGCCAGGGTATTTTGTGTGTGCCTCTGTCTGTGTGTTGTTACAGGGTGAACTTCCTGCTGGAGTGGAGCTGAGGCCATCAGGGGGATTAGAGGCAGCTGGCCACTGTCTCCAAATTGCATAAAACCCCATGCCCCTTCCTGATTGTTGGGCCCTTGATTGCTTGGTTTCTCCTGGTCCCCCAGCACACTGGCGTTTTTCCTTTGTTGTGTTCTGTTTGTTTAGTTAACCTGGCATTATGATCTGCCAGCCCCATCTGTTGAGTCTTTTAAACAATTATTTGTTATATTTGTTCAGTTAACTTACTTTTTGTGAATAAACATCTTTTGCCGGTGATCCCTTGAGCGTGGTTTCCTCTATTTGTTGTGGCCTTTGAGCCGGGCCGTAACAAATTGGGGGGCTCGTCCAACTTGGAAATTATGCTGTAAATTGGGGGTTTTCCAGTTGGTCATGTTTAGTCTGGGATTCCCTTTATTCGTTTTGTTTTGTGGAAACCTACGCAAGGGAATTAACGGGTTGTATTTTGGTGCTGGAATCGTTGGTGTCTGTCTAGTCACGTGACAAGGAAGGTAAGTGTCGACCTTTTTTTGCGCATATGTATGTATTGAGTAAATTCCCCTGTAGGTATAGCGCGTTTTTCTCTTTAGAATTCGTGTGCACATAAATGTAATGCGGGGTGAAAGTGGTTGGAGCGGTTGTCTCGGGAGCACGTCCATGGTTGTGGCGAAGTTGCCAGCTTGCTGGTCGCTTAACCAAACTACTGGGTTTTGGTGCATAAATACCCACCGCAAGTAACTCCTGAAGACTAGGGTTGAGTTATGTAGATTGGGTTAGGCAGTTTAGAGGGGATGTTCAATGTATGAAGTTACTTTGTGATCCGTGTTGCGCACTATTTAGGTCAATACTATACATTCTTTTGTTTACCGTGGACTGATTACTGTTGTGCATTGTTCAGGTGGTGTTAATCATGGCAGGAGTAGATGATTTTATTGATATTCCTTCGGAGGAATTTTTGACACATTACCATTTTTAATATTTTTGGAAGAAGGCCGCATTTATTTGATCAAAAATACAGAAACAACAGTAATATTGTGAAATATTATTACAATTTAAAATAATGATTTTCTATTTTAATATACTTTAAAATATAATGTATTTCTCTGATCAAAGCTGAATTTTCAGCATCCTTACTCCAGTCTTCAGTGTCACATGATCAAAAAATCACGTTTTTTCTACATAATCGGCCCATATCTTCAAATGGAACGTTGCAACTTATGACTCATTTCGCCAGAGCGGGTCACATATATTAATTCATGCAGGATCTCCTCAGCATCCATCTGCAAAACTCTCTGAAATACAGTGAAAGACAAGATTGTGTAGTTCAGGATAGGTCTAGTATACAGTCAATGTAAAAAAGTCATGCCGCAGCCGTTTGACCCTCTCTGAATTCTGCTCAAAAGGCATTTCATTTGTTTCATTTGCACTTGATGTCTTTTCAGGATGCGTGCCAGTGTTGACAGAGACCTGATGGACATTATTGAAAATGTTATGGTCACCGATCATGTTTGCTTGTAGTTCTCTGAGCCTGATAGCATTATTGGCCAAAAACATGTTTATTATCTCTCTCTCTTGTTCTTGCATGAATATGGGCCCCCCTTCCTCCTTGTCGTTCCCGACCCTCAATCCTATGTAGAGAATACAGTTTTTGCCCGTTGCTTGAACACTATAGACACACGCTTAAACCAAACTTAAAATTGTTGTTACTATACCTTAAACAAAGTGTAACCATACCTTAAACAAAGCGCTGCTTTGCACTTTAGTTGCAATTCTGTAACACTCTTGCTCCTTTCTGCAACACCCTTGCTCCTAGACACTACACACTATTTCATACATACTGTAAGACACTTAGTTCACAAATGAAATCTCAGGGTACCATTGGGAAAGCACATCTATTCAAAATACAGTACAACACACATTGGTTAATTGAAAAGACTTACACACACCTGAAAATACTTACTTACAAAACTGACTGAACACCAATCAGCCAGCTACAAAAAGGCCTCAGTTAAGCCATTTTGAGAACTTTGCAAGCATGGAGGCAGGGAGAGCTAGAGGCAGAGGAAGACAGAGAGAGATGAGGACGTGGTTGTCCATGAGGCCATGCAAGAGGGCATGCAAGGACCATTATTTCGGATGACATAATAGCAACTTTGGTTGACCATGTCATAAACCATGGCCTGACTATGAGGGAAGCTGGGCAGAGAGTCCATCCTAATCTAAGCCGCTTCACAGTTTCATCCATAATAGGGACTTTCCGACTGGAAAACAGGTATGTCTTCAACTCTCTACTCTACTCAGACTGTATCTAGAGAGTATTTACAGTACTGTACCATATCACGTTACTGTATCACATGTATTGTATTCCAGGGTGGCTAATGCTCCTTTTCCAACAAAAGTGGTAGTTTTGTGAAACATACCATGATAACGCGTTGAGATGTTTCAGTACTGTGTATGGTAAATACAGTAAAGTTCAGTATACACAGTACTGTAAAAAAGAAGCAAACGAGAACAATGTGTGGTTGCATTTTTCTACAGAATGGCTAGAAGACCTATTGGGGGTGGACGCCAACGCCTGTTCACCCAACAGCAGGAACTTGCCATTGTTAACCTAGTCAGAGTAAACAATGCAATCCGTCTCCACCAGCTACAGCAACAAATACATGCAGATAGGCAAGTATTCAACAATATAAATCAAGTGGGCATTACAACTATCAGACGCATCTTGGTAAAGCTCAACATAACCATGAAGCAATTGTACATGGTCCCATTTGAGAGGAACAGTGTCAGGGTCAAAGAACTTCGACATGAACATGTACAGGTAAGTGTTTCAGTCCTTTACGTTTACAATAAAGAATGGGTGCAGTCCAGTAACAGATCAATATGTACCACTGTATTAGTACCACATAGATACATTCAGAAAGCTACACGTACCTGTGTGTTGGGATGGATCGGTTCTGTATGTGTAGTAGTGTAGGTGTGTGCTTTGAGTAAAAAGCCATCCACAATATGTATTTTTTGTTACAGAGAATCTTGGACATGGATGGAGCTGCCCAGCCGCATGAATGTATTTACATTGACGAGGCTGGATTCAACCTTAGCAAAAACAGACGACAGGGACGTAATATAATTGGCCAAAGGGCAATTTTGCACGTCCCGGGGCAGCGAGGGGGAAATATCACATACACAATGTGCCATAAGTCTTCGAGGGCTACTGCACCATCATGCCAAACTGGGTCCATATAATGCACAACACATAATCACATTTCTAGATGTACTTCATGATGCAGTTGTACAGGATGGACCAGATCAGCCTGTTGTTGTCTGGGATAATGTTAGTTTCCATCGAGCTGCTCTGGTCCAAAACTGGTTCACCAACCATGATCAATTTGAAGTTGTGTACTTGCCCCCTTACTTGCCATTTCTAAATCCTATAGAGGAATTTTTTTTCCGCTTGGAGATGGCGCATATACGACCGCCAACCACATGCCCGAATGCCTCTTCTGCAGGCAATGGAACAGGCCTGTGGAGACATTGAGGTGAGGTCAATCCAAGGATGGATTCAGCACACGAGGGGATATTTTCCCAGATGCTTAGCGAGAGAAGACATTGCTTGTGATGTTGATGAGATCCTGTGGCCAGACCCCAACAGGCAGCAGGATCCATAAGCCCACTTGCGCACAATTGTGTTTTTATGTGTTTACAGTAGTGTACTGTTTGTTTTATTTTTGATTTAACTGAATTTACTGTACTGTAAAATATACTACTGTAATGTAATGATTTTGAATTCAGTATTTAATTTTTTGGTTGTTGTGAAAACATGCCCTTGTGGAACTGAATAAAAACATTGAAAACAAAAGACTGCATTTTTTTATATAAAGTAGACTAGTGTGTTGCTGCTGATCTGAAAGTGTATTCATATGATGCAAGTGGGTATCATGTTGTCATCAGAGTGACATTTTGACAAAGGACTGTTAGGTTTTGATAGCAGTTTAAATTTGACATAGATGGTTTATTTCCCAGTGTTGTGTCTTATTCGCTTGTGTGTAGTTTTGACACAATGAGCCAAATTTAGCAAAACGTGTGTAAGCAATAGGCAAAAACGTCTCGGTTACGTATGTAACCCTCGTTCCCTGAGTACAGGGAACGGAGACGTGTCGTCGGGGAGTTCCCTGACGAATTGGGATCACGCTAGGGAGACCAATTGCCTATGAGAGAATTAAAACGAGCCAATGCAAATTGGCATGCAGGAATGCATTCCGCAGCCCGCCTACCAGCGCGGGTATAAAAAGCGGAAGCAACGCATGCATAGTGCTTTTCGCTGAGGAGCCGAGCAGTGTCCAGTCCTCCGCGAAGGTACAGCAACATGGCGAAGGGAATTCTTTTACCTACTCAGGGAACGAGGGTTACATACGTAACCGAGACGTTCCCTTTCGTCCTGGGAACTCCGACGTGTCGTCGGGGCTCCGTGAGGCGCGCAGTCCGAGTGACCGAGTCCAGCTCCATACCGAGATAAGAGATCCTCTGCATGGGGCAGAGTTTGCTCTTGTCCCAGTTGACCTGAAGCCCCAACCGGCTGAGGTGCCGAAACACCATGTCCCTGTGAACGCATTGCGAACGCCTAGTTCTCTCATGGGAACAATGGCCGCCTCCGCGACTTTCGTGAAGCAAGGGGCGACAGGGCCGGCCCGAAGGGTAGAACTTTGTACTGACACGCTCGGCCCTCAAAAGCAAACCGTAGAAACGGTCTGTGTCGAGGAAGAATCGAGACGTGAAAGTACGCATCCTTCAGGTCGATCGCTGCAAACCAATCCTGGGGACGGATGCATTCGAAAATGCGCTTCTGCGTGAATATTTTGAATGGGAGTTTGTGCAGGGCCCGATTCAAAACTCGCAGGTCCAGGATTGGCCGTAACCCACCGCTTTTCTTGGGTACAATGAAGTAGGGGCTGCAAACCCAGACCTCATCTCGGCAGGAGGGACCGGCTCAACCTCGTCCTTCGCCAGCAGGACGTCGATCTCTTTCCGCAAGACAGGGGCATCCACTGACTGCACACGGGTGAGTGGATGCCGCTGAACTTGGGAGGCCGGCGTGCAAACTGAATTGCATAGCTGAACCGGATGGTGCGGATGAGCCATTGGGACGGACTCGGAAGCGCTAGCCAGGCTTCTAGAGACCGCCCCAACGTGCCTAACCGAACTACCGGGGTACCTGCGGAGGGGCAGCGAGGTGGAAGACAGGGACCCGGCTCTGGTGGCGTTGTAGCGACCAAGAGCGGGGTCTGGGCGTCAAACTCGACACACCAACCCGCTTCCACCGGGGGGCAGACGGCAGAGAAGGCCCGTGGGCGTTCTGCTGCGGGCTGCCCGGTGGCGAAGGGAGGGGGAGACCCTGACTCCTCGTGTCCTGGTCTCTGCGCCTCCGGGCCCAGCTGCAGACCGTCACTGCTATCCGCGAGCTGGGGAGAGGATTCTGGACACTGCCATTCTGACCCTCTTGGACGGAGGAGACAGGTCTTATTTTACTGCCAGTCCCGACCGTGAGGGGAAACGAGGAGCGAGGCCCGGGGACCTCGAGTCCTGGTTTTCGCCTCGTCGCCCAGCGAGAGACGAGAGTGACAAGGCCGTAGCCCTCACTGTCATCTAAGCGCTGGGGCCCGTGAGTGACTCAGAGGAAGTGAACTGCTCAAACTTTGGGTACCGCTGACTGGATGACCAGCGGCGGAACAGAAATTCAATTCTCCACCCGGCCCTCCCCCGGGGGAAGGAGTGGTGATAACACACACTCCCGAAGAGCAGATATCACATACTCTGGGTCGCTCCTCTCAGGGTCGTTTCCCATCCTCTTGCTGAGGGGAAACGAACCCCGAGCGGGCTGGTTTTAAGACGCTTCTGGACCACCAGTGTGGACATCGTCTGCCCGAGGGCCAGCACTGTGACTAATAACGGTCAGTCACAAGCACAGCTCCACCCCGAGTCAGAACTACCCACGTGCACTGAATGTGCACGGGTAGTGAGAGAGGAAAAACTTCTGCAGATTTAGGCATGTTTGGCTTGCCATATTAGCACCAAAAATGCTTCCATACTGCCAAAAAATTTCACACTCACCCAGACACTTTAGAATAGCCCAGGAAAGTGTAGCTGTCAAGTCAGAATCTTCAGCATGAGAACATACTATTATAGTAGGAACTCCGCATCATTTTCAGAGTATAACAGCCCTCTCTCCGATGTAGCGATCGACATCTGTCCTCCCCTGGAGCCCAGAATGAAATGCTTGGTCCCCCATGAGAAGGACCAGAATCCCATCCGAAAGCCTCGACGGCACACGGCTGAGCGGCTCAAGCCTTTACGTGAAAGGGGAGACGAACAACGTGCCGACGTGGTCATGCACTCATGAGAGAACATGAACCACCCACGAACGCAGTCTCAACACACTGATTAGGCATGTGAAACAGTGATCGCGGCCGTCACCAGGCATGCAAGACAGTGAACGTGACCATCGTTTCGATGACACACGGCACGCTGGGCGCTCAAGCCTTCAGGCAAGGCGAACAACGTGCCGACGTGGTCATGCTCTCATAAGAAAGCATAAACCACCCACGAACACAGTCTCAGCATGTTTGCGATGCGCTAGAGGAGTGGGAAGCTCGTGAGGGTCTTTCACCTGGCGAGACATTCCGCACTGTAACCCCCTGTGATCACCAAATGCTCATTAGCCAAAGTAGTCCTCTCCTTTTTTGAAAAGGAACTAGATTGGGGAACAAGCAAAAGGGACTCAACCACGTAGAGGTACACAAGTCTCGAGCGCGCATCTAGAGCGCCGAATGACGCGCGCTGGGTTGCCGTGACAACCCGCGCTGTCAGCCGGCGCTCGACGGCACACGGCACGCTGAGCGGCTCGAGCCTTTAAAAAGGGGAGACGAACAACGTGCCGACGTGGTCATGCATTCCTGAGAGGACATGAACCACCCACGAACGTATAGTCTCACACACTGATTAGGCATGTGAAACAATGAACGTGGCCGTCAAATGAGGACAGGAAATGATCGCATCCAGAAACACACGAGTGAAACGTCATCCTGAAAAGGACGCGATCTTCACTCGTGTTGCTCTTTCAGGAAGAAAGTACTCTCTCTATTGAGCTGAAGCACACAGGGACCCAACGCGGCAACACAGCGGGGAAACTGCAAGCCCGCTGTGCGCACTCAACCGTTTACCAGCTGTGAGAACAGCTTTTGAAATAACAGCGTGTAAACGCAGCCGGAGACAGGAATCACGCGGTCGCTGAAACGCCGTCTCACCAACACAGAGAGATCCCGTCCCGAAACAGCAGACTCGTTGAGCGTAAGATACAATCTTAAAGCTCATTCACTCAGAGAGGACACAACCGGTCGGCTCCGAAGCTAAAAGCACTATGCATGCGTTGCTTCCGCTTTTTATACCCGCGCTGGTAGGCGGGCTGCGGAATGCATTCCTGCATGCCAATTTGCATTGGCTCGTTTTAATTCTCTCGTAGGCAATTGGTCTCCCTAGCGAGATCCCAATTCATCCGGGAACTCCCAGACGACACGCCGGAGTTCCCAGGACGAAAGGGAACTGTAATACATGTAACTTACTGTACAATGTCACAGGAAGTGGTATCACAAGTGCTGATATGGTGCATACAATAAGCGGCTGATTACTGTAACTGTAGACAGATATTCTTTTACCTGTTTTCCTGTCGAAAAAATGATGACAGTTGCCACTGTATATCTGCTAAGATTTGGCTGAACTCTCAGTCCAGCCTCCCTCAGCGTCAATCCGTGGTTCACAACATGGTCCACTAATGTTGCAGGAATGTCATTTGATAAGTTTGGTCCTCTTCTTCTTTGTGCACGTTCTCCTCCTGCTTCAGTTCTTCCTCGACCTCTAGCTCTGCCTCTGCCTCATCCTCTACCTCCTTTCCTCCTCTGTGTACTCCTCCTCTCACCCTCACTATTCTTCTGACTCCGTCCATTTTGGTTGAAGGCAGGTGAACCTACCTGCTACATTTTTATAGTGCTTAAACCTGATTGGTGTGTTTAACAGATTGGCTCATAGGTGTGGTAATTTGACAGTCAGTGCTTTGGAATTGCAAGGAAGTGACATCTTGATATACTTCTGTGTCTGATGTATAAGCGTGTTTAGTGTTTTGCAAATCACTGTGTGTAATGTTTTGCAAATAGTGTGAAGGTGACAATGTGCTTACAGTTGTGCAAACCTAGCCTTGTGTTTTGCTCCTTGAGTGTAAGGTTTTGATAATTGTAGGAAAAGTTTAATTTTAGTGTGTAAGCAATCGTAAAAAAAACTGTAAACGGCTTGCCATATCCCCACTTTGAAAAACCTGTTGTTCGCTGTGCCTGCTGTCAACAAAAGCTTTTATTGGACTAACAAGGAAGTTTTCAGTTCTGAAACTTTCAGGATATTCTTATTGTATGATGACCTCTTATATGTCAAAAGACCTCTTGTCAGTTCATCACCCCTTTAAATTAACCCACAAGGGAGCAGTATAAAAACAGTATGCTCTTAAAAGGTTTAGCTTAACCTGATCTGAACACATATAAAATGTATCTTACCAACATATTAGCTTGGCCATATAAATACATATCACCATCATCACACATTTCATCATTAATAATATGTCCCAAATATTTAGTTTTAGTGCAGCAGTACATTTAGTACTTGCCCTGCCAAAAAAAATAAAAAATCTGTAAAATGAAGGTCCTTATCCCCTTTTGTTCTACATATCATGGCAACACTCTTCTTTGCATTATATTGCACATCATATTTAATCCCATAATCAGAGCATACATTTAGCTGCTGTTATGTTGATTAGATTAGATTTTTCCCCTTTTCTGATAAGAGTTTGATATTTTGTGTGATTCATCTTTTTTCCCTCATGTGATATCATATCTCATTTATTGTTTAACTGTTCATTACATCAACTCTTTAATCATTTACGAAAATATAACAACAAAATAGAAAAATTCTAAAAACTCAAATCCTGTTTGTTTGTGTGCTTTGCCTCCTTCAAACTCTGCATCTTCTGATTGGGCCATTGACTTGGCTCAGTGTGTTGAATCACATGTGTGTTACAGGTTGCCTTAAACACTGTTGTGAAACCACCCTTACATTATATGACAGAAAATATTATGTATATTTTAAAGAGACATCTCAATATATGTTTTTATTTATAGTAAGCATAGTAAGTAAACATTTACCAACAAAATTATTTTAGTTTAATAACATAGAAATTTAATTGTATTTATAATTATTATTTATATATTATTTTAACAAATTATTTTTAATGTAACTTCAAATCTCTTTCAAAATACAAGTGTACATTTTCCACTATCAGTAAATAATGTTAGAAGATCATTACAACACCACAATAAAAAAGTTGGCTTTTTATGTTTCCAACATACAGTACCTAACACCATGTATATGTCAAACACACATGGGTTTCTTATATGTTTGTGAATAATCTTATAGAGAAAGAATCAGATAAAGAAAGATGCCAATGGAAATACAAATATTTTTGGAAAACATGCCAATGTCGCAACATATCCAAATCCTTCTCTAAAGCATGATTAGTCCTCAGGTCTCTCTTGGGTCTCATCAGATCAGATGCAAGAAGATACTGAGAAGGCAAATTGCTGCTGTAAGTCATAACAAGAAGAGAGAGAGTTATTTGAACCGTATGCATTTAGAAAATGACATAAATGTTATTGTTGAATAAATTGTGATTTAACACAACATTGGAGAACTTTTGAGAAATGTATTTACCATGAATCAGTAGGCTGGTGAGTGAGATGCTGGCTGCATTTGATGTGGTGCCAGCTGTGGTGCCAGCTGTGGTGCCAGCTGTGGTGCGAGCTGTGGTGACAGCTGTAGTGACAGCTGGGGCGCTTACAACATTAGTAGAACTGACATTAGCTAGATTAATCAGAGCAGGGGACTCAAGTACACTTGTTGGTGCTCCCAGCATAGTTCCTTTAAAACAAATTGCAAAATGGCAGTCTATCAGCTCAGGGTTTATGCATGTGCAGTTGGGGCCAAAAGTCTGAGGCCACTAGTAAAAATGTTATTTTGCATTTTTCATACATTGTATACACGCTTCCCCCAGTAGGCTACAATTTATATTAAATATAAACAATTTGAGTGAAAGTTTAATATAAACATTTAAATATTTCATAATGTGTTAGTATTTGGTATGTCCACCTTTTACTTTAATGACAGCAGCACTTAAGCTGACAGAGACTTTTTAAGCAAAACCTTAGTGTGACACTGTTTTGAGTTATTTTCTTGTCTTCGTTTAGTTAATCTGTTAATTAATCTCAGTTTAGTCTTCCTCCGCCCTATACCTGTTTTTCTTCTTCTATGGTTTCTACTTCATCAGGTGTGTCTCGTTAGTCTTGTTAGTTGTGTCTAGTTACTTCATCTGTTTCCCTATGTATTTATACCATGTCTTCAGTCTTGTTGAGTCAGTTATCGTTGCGTGTTTGGTTGTTCTGTCCTGAGCCTTGTTCCTGTTCCCTGTATTTGTGAAGTTTTGAGTTTATCTATTAAACTGCACTTGGATCCTGCAACTGCACTGCTTCAACCAAGTGTTACACTAAGGATCCCTGAAAAGGTCATGTTACAAATTTATTTATTTAATTATTTGATTAGTGACCTAGAGCTAAATCTACAATATTTGATCAAACTTTTACTGGATTGTTTTACAAATTAAGTACCCAGCAAACAGAACGTTGGCACAAGGTACCCGACCTTCTAACAGCGCTTCAACAACATGGCCAAAAGGTTGCTAATATGATGAAGCCAATATAATCATAATGAATAATGATTATATTGAATATTGAATATACATATAATCATAATGAAGCCAAAATGACTTTAATGATGAGTAATTGATTTCAGCACTTCTTGAACAGGCAGCGACATAAGCACGTACTTGTTGCACGTTATTGTTTTTTCCTTTTTTTGGAAGCGCACAGAGAAATTTTCTTTTTTAAACCGCTCGCACACCTGTTTATTTTTCCTTTGATTTGTCGTCTCATTAGTTTCTTTGCTAGATTTTCTCATGTCGGCTCGTGCTAGTTAACGTTAGTCACTCCCTGTATAGGCTATAATATGTTTGTTTTTTCTTCTCAGAAATGTATGACTTTTGGAAGTGCAATGTGATTACAATATACTTAATAAAGTTGAATTAGCTAACCTTCTATGTCATTTTTACTCTTCAAAGTCTACACTTGCAGGTGTTGATTATAATTAATTTACTGTTAAAAAGTATTATAATTATCTAACATGTGACTAATTAAAAATGAACCACAAAACATAACATGCTAAATGGGGGATATATATGTATAGCATATTAAAGAAATGAATTGTCAGAACGTTGTCTCTCAGTTGCTGAATGTCGCGCAACAACGTTGCTACAGCCCTGCATGTTGTGTCTACGTTTCTACGTTACAATGTTGCGAGCACGTAGACAGCGACGTTGCCATAGCAGAAATGCAACGTGCCACAGACCTTGCCACAACGTAAATGTGTTTGCTGGGTAAATGTTATTTCTAAAACTTCAAACACAGCTTACATTGACCAAAGTGCTGCAAAAAGGACATACAAACCCATTAAAGACTTTATAAACCGTTAGTAGAAGCTTAAACTGAATTCTAAAATGGAAAGGGAGCCAATGAAACAAGTCCAGAACTGAAGTGATTCCCTTTTTTTTTTCTTTTTTTTTGTACAAGTCATCAGTCTTGCAGCTACATTCTGCACTATCTGCAAGCGTGTTAGTGAGAACAAGAAGTGAAATAGTCTGCTCTTGGATAACCCTTTGCAACTAATCAAGTTAGAAATTATTTAAGATTGGAAATAGTTCACAACTAGTAGTATATTATAATGACAAAGCGGATTCGATAATCAAGGTAGAGATCTGAAATATATTTAACACCCAGATTTGTTGTATAATGGGCTAACTTGCTAGCAAGACAGCTTCTGGACGTCAGGACCAAATAAGATTTCTTTATATTTGTGATTATTGAAAATGATTTTTCAATGCCAGATATTCAGTGTCTTAGACATTTGGACCCCACTGTATTTGTATTCCAGATATTTCTTTCAGCTTTAGCTACACATCTTATAACAACCTGTAATGTAACGTAAAAAACTCACCATTGGTTGATCCCTTCAAGATGTCAAGGAACAAGAGAACTCGGGAATTAGCAATATCGCTGATGTTGAAATGTGTGCCGTTGACTGCGCTGCTTAGGAAGGATGTGACGGTTACATCAATGGGGATTGTGAAAACACACTGAATCAAGCTTGAATTTATCAAACCCTGGATATTTGTTACATTAGGCTGCGGAAAAAAGGATATTGATTCATATATCAAAATCTGACAATTTGATCATTTAGAATTTTTGTACAAATGTAAAAGGCCATTGGTCTGTAGGAGTGCTCAAACAATATGCTCAAAAATATTACCCTTACCACATTTAGGATCTGCAATGTATTGTTCCAGAGTGTTGTTTGGAAGAAAAAACTGCTATTATTATTGCCACAGACAAAGATGATATTAAGGTCCTGCAAAAAAAAGGTGTTATTATGAGAAGGAGAAAACGGATGTAGCACCACACAGTCTGCCTCTGTAATGTAAAAAACAGTATTCTTCTGCATATGATAACCAGAAGAAAAAACTTGCTGCATAATATTATTTGAAGTTTTGTTTCGTAACTAGGTTGGAAAAACAAACAAACAAACATGTTTTATTCGCATGTGATTTTCCCCAAAAGTATCAAGGTAAACTAGTCCTGTTTAAACAGGTCTAAAGAAGTGACTACGATCTTATAACTTCCCCTGTTACAAATATAAGATGAAAGGAGGAATATTCACACGGTTGCACTTTATTCTAGGTAACATTTATGACAGAAACATGACACTTTTCTCTTTTTTTTTTACAGACCACTCAATTTATTTGATAATTTATAGGAAGTATTAGTGATGACCTGCCAAAAGACTGCGGATAAGCCTTTAGCTTAAGCCGGTAAAATACATGAAATGGCAACATTTATGTTCAAATTTGTACATGGTCCCTTTTCAAATAAATAAATACATAAATGAGATAAGGAAGGATCTAAATGCAGCAGTAAAACTTTAATAAACAATAATTCAAAAGAAACACAAAATAACAAACATCTAATTATACAAATGTAAAAATAATAAAACCAAAAATTTAAAACAGTTCAAATGTTGACTTATATCTTACCAAGATGCGATTATAGTTTATACTCATGAAAATGGATGGTTAACATTTAGATGGGGTGGGTTGAGGGGGATTATGCGGGGTGCTGGATGGCAGAGGCAGGCTAAATACACATTAATTGCGCCGATATTAACATAAATAAATACATAATATTCAATAAAAATAAACATGATTAAGACTTATTCATGTTTATTTTTTAGTTTTTTTTTTTATAAACTAGATTAAGAGCAAAAAAATAACTACATTAATCACACATTTTGTTCTGTGACCTGACCAATCACGATGAATCGCCATTAAAAAAAACGATTAATGTAAAAACAACATAAGACAGAATATTTTAAATATTTGTCTAAAAGGTAGGAAATATACAGAAATTGAATAAAGTTATCAAACAGTGTACATTTTAAATGATATATGGATTAATCCTTATTAAAGTTACAAAAGTGCTTTAGTCACTTTAGTGTATAAGACCCCCTAAATTAAATATCACACCATGAAAATATAATGTCATAAAAGACAGATAGCTATACATATTATAACAGTATTTAAACAAAACGATAACTGCTCTATCTCCATGCAGCATATATTTTCTGGCTCAGTGGGCTCTAGGGGGAGCAGCAGCTCATTTGCATTTAAAGGGACACACACACAAACGGCGCGTTTTCGATCATACCCTGAAGCTGAAACTTCACAGACACATTCTGAGGACACCAGAGATTTATATTACATCATGTGAAAATGGGCAGAATAGGTCACCTTTAAAACGCAAACTTTTGAAAACGGGTTTCTAAGTGCAAGCTTTTGAAAACAATACCGTTATCGACAAAAACGTAAATCAGTGACAGCATGCACATGCATATTAAGTCTTTAGTCTATAGGCATGCACGTGTGGGCTAGTATTTGTGTTATTTTATCAAAATACACTAAAAACAGTAATATTGTAAATACAATTTAAAAGAACTGTTTTCTGTTTGAATGTATTTTAAAATATAAACGTGATCCATTTTTCAAAATTTGTTTGAGTAGAAAGTTCAAAAGAACAGCATTTATTTGAAGTAATCTTTTGTAACATTATAAATGTCTTTACTGTTCCTTTTGATTAATCACAGGAGTAAATTACATTTTAAAATATATTAAAACAGTTCTGTTTAAAACAGTTCTGTTTAAATTGTAATAATATTTTACAACATTACTGTTTTTACTGTTTGACCAAATAATGCAGCCACAAGAGACTTTCTTCAAAAAAAAAAAAAAAAAAAAAGTCCACATTTTTGACCGATAGTCAAATAAACCACTCAAAATATGGAATGAATTACTCACACATTGCTTGAAATAAGATCCATTATGGGCTTGATTACACACAAATAAATGTCTATAAAGTAAGTCTGACTGCATTTTTCTTCTAGGCAAGCCTTAGGCATGGCAATGAGATGCACCGAAGTCAGATTGCGTCACCCCAAAGGTACATCCAAAATGACTCATAAACTGTCAAAAATTGTGGTGCCACTCCCTAAGCCAAGATTTCAATAGTAAGACAAGATACCCAAGCTTCCCTCAACTTCATAAGATGGGATGCAAATTCGAGAGTGGCATAATATAATTGTTATAGACTCTCGCCTTTGCCATCAAAGCTCAACCCCCTAGGGAGACCGCAGTTTCGGCTCTACTTAAATAAATACCCTAGCAGGAATAGGCATCTCCGGGCCTGGAGGGCCACTGTCCTGCAGAGTTTAGCTTCAGCCCTGATAACAACTCACCTGCCTGTATCTATAGTAATCCTGAAAACATTGATTGCCTTGTTCAGTTGTGTTTAATTAGGGTTGGAGCTAAACTCTTCAGGACAGTGGCCCTCCAGGACCGAAGTTGCCTATCCCTGCCCTAGAGCAATTAGGGGAGAGTGCTCATTTCCCTCCTTGAGCAAAGATACTTCTCCAGGATCCATAAAAGACTCAATTCACTCATCAGGCAAACTTCTCAGGCAAACCTGCTTTACTTATTAGCATTGTCAAACCAGGATCATAGTAGAGCACCCATCCAAAGCAAAGCAATATACCTTAAGGCAGAGTGGTAAACAAAGTAGAGGGAATGGGACTACATGGAAGAGACTGTACGAGCTGAATACAAATCCCTCCATTATCTTGACACCTCATTGTGGAGATCTAGGAGGAATAAAAAAGGGCTCACAAACTTACCCTGCCTCAACTCTCTTTGTATCTTATTCCTCTGAATGAAACTGTTTTCAGCATGATATAATAATAATAATAATAATAATAAATGTTTATTGAGCACCACATCGGCTTTCAATTTTATGACTTTTGGACAAAACAAGTTATCGACTTTGCTTTAAGGTAGTATGGTCCACTGAGGCATTGAAGTGTGTGTGTTGTAAAATGTGCTTTGTATACCTGAGATATATTAGATTTCACTCCAGCTGCTAAAGCGATGTAACCGGTAGAGTTGCCACTGAGCTCAACAGTGATGCTGGTGTTAGTTAAGACGACTGAGTTGAAGAAACACTGAGAGCTACCCGAAGGATCACATCCTTTAGGGGTGTCCATACACAGTTTGGTTTTTCCACACTCATTGCGGGTGATGTTGGACTATAAATAAGAAGGGGGGAAAAAATCAGAAAAAAAATAGTTATGCCTTTGTCAACATCAACAGCCTAAACTACTTTCATAACAATCACATCTTGATAATAAACAAATGACCTATTTGTCTGTCATTGTTTAATAATGGTTCTTTTATACCAAATAATTGTGGAAAGGAGTAAATGGTACACTTACAGTCAAAGTTGTTGGTGTTGATAGGTTGCTGCTTGCAGCCTTAAAGAAAGACGCACAGCCTATCAAGCAAATCACTAAAAACATCCGCTTACTCTCCATGCCTGAGGAAAAGATTACATATGCATTTAATCAAATTAATCTGAATTAAAATGATACATCGTATATCATACACATTAATGGAATTAAATTTATAATTAATTTATGGAAATACTATTCTGCAAACAAGTATGTTTTACTCAACACTGTAAAAAACGATTAGTTAAAATTTGTTGAGATAACTTAAATATCCAACTTAACCAAACTAAACTTAAGTTAACTAAACTTAATATTTTAAGTCAAGCTTGAACACATACTTTTTAAAGTTGAAACAATGTTGGATTTTAAGTTGTGCTAAATAATCGCAGCAATTTTTTTTACAGTGAACAATTAGTTGTTCAAATAACAAATAGTTAATTGTTTAAGAATAGAAGGGTTTGATTTAAAATTAACAAAGTTTTAGGGTTCTGAAAAATGTAAATCAAAGAAATATTATAAGGTAAAATGAATAACAAATATAGATTCTGCACTCTTTGTAACAAATATTAGATTTGACTTAGATTTTGTTCCTTCCACTGAAGCACAAGATCTTGCACAAACCTGTGGTATTCATGCCAAATTTTCTGAAGTTAAAATCTTCTATAATTTTAGAGCACTATCTCAAATAATTATTCTGATAATTTAAATTTGTTATGAAAAATATATTTATTAAAATTATATATTAAATAAATATATGGCCTGGTTTTCTAGGCTTAGATTAAGCCAGGATTAGGCTTTAGTTCAATTAGGACATTTAAATAGCTTTTTATAAACATGCCTTAGAAAACAAAACATTACTGGAGTGCATCTTGAAATATTTAGATATGTCACCGCAAGTTGTTTTCAGTTAAAACAGCACAAACATGCATTTTAGTCTGGGACTAGGCTTTAGCCTTGTCTTTCGGGAGTATATGTATTAGTATATTAAATATAAAAATATAAAAATGCAATTTACTATACAATGTAACTACACTGTGAAAAAAATCTTCTTTTTTTTATTTTAGAAGTAATTAGTAAACTTAATTTGGTGTCTTCCAATTGATTCATCCAATGCATTTCTATTTAGAAAATTAAAAAAGTTCTCAACTTTTAGAAGTAAAATTCAAAAAAGCCCATGCAAAAAATTAAAGGAATTTATTTATTTATTATTATTATATATATATATATTATTTTTTTTACAGTGTAGTGGTCTCAGACTTTTAACTCTATTAACTTGAATAATTGACATGGATTAAATAAACATCAATATACAAACAAAAATTAAATAAATGAGGTAAACCTTAATCAAAATCACAAAACTTTGCATAAGATATGCTTAGTTCTTTACCTGTAGATGTCTTCACCAGTTGATCTTCACACCTTTGGAAAATGAGTAGGCTAATAAATTCCTTCATCTTTATACTTTAATTAGAAGTCAAATCCCACCAAACAAGATTGGAAATGAGCACACCCCATGGAATGAATGAGGAAATACAATTGTGGTCAGATTGTTGTAGTAGATTTATTTAATCACACTCATCTTGTTATGTAGGATGTTGTAGTGTTGCTCATTGGTTTTTCCTTGTGTACTTTACATCTGTAAACTAAACGAATGCTAAGAAAAAAAAGAAGAAAAAGAAAAAGAAGAGTAGAGTTTTTTTTGTTGTTTTTTGTTTTTTTACAGTTTAGTGATCTCAGTCCTTTGATTAATTAATGGATTAAATAAACATCAAAATAGAGGCAAAATAATAAATAAAAAAATAATACATTAAAACCATAATCTGCTACAGATCACCCTAGCCACCATCCTCTACACATCCCAGCATTCATCCTGGTTCCCACCTACACGTCATTCCTCATCACACTCACCTGCATCTCATCATCACCTTCATTACCTCCTCTATAAATGCACTCATCTCACCTCAGTTCCTTGTCTGACCTTGATTGTTTATATGTTTGTGCTATGTGGACTGTCTCCCGCAATCTCCCTGTCCTGTCTCCCGCGATCTCACTGTCTCTCGTGAACTCCCTGTCTCTGGTCTCCAGCGATCTCTAGTCTCCAGGGATCTCCCAGTGACAGGGAGTCTCCAGCGATCTCCCTGGGTGCTTCTCAATTCTCGTCTCCTCGCTCCTCCGTCCTCCATCCTATGACCCGGAAACCGATCGAGCTCAGCCATCTTGAAGGACAGCTCAAATCTCCAATTGCACCGCGAGGAGGCGAGGATCGAGGAGTGAGGAGGCTTCCCGAGGAGTCATAAGCGAGGATACAAAGGTGTATCCTATGCGGAAGAGTTTTATCAACTAAACGTGACGCACATATAAA
Source organism: Phoxinus dragarum (assembly GCA_033366665.1). NCBI lineage: Eukaryota > Metazoa > Chordata > Actinopteri > Cypriniformes > Leuciscidae > Phoxinus > Phoxinus dragarum. Next base: position 132,525 of record JARPMJ010000361.1, on the reverse strand, counting down.
TTCTCCTCCACCTTCTCATCGGTCACAATTTTTTTAATTTATACTTTACCTTTGCAGTTTATATAAACCACGCATCACACATATTTCAACAGGGTATCTTGCTTTATTATTATTTATTATGAATTTCTTAAATAAACAAACTTCAACAACATAAGGGCAGATCCTTTGAGCGCTGCTGATGACGCTGATAAGTGACGCTCGAGTGATCAAGTATTCCAATGTAGAAAAAAGCTTTCATTCAATTCCTCCGTCCTCATCTTCTTTCCTTGCAGCCTTTCCTCACATCCTACAGGGGGTGGAGCTGCGACGCGAGGAAAGGTAACGAGGATGCACAAATAAGAAATAAGAAGCCCTTCTTTTACATGGAACGTGAAAATAGAGACACCAGCCAGCATAGTCACATGTTCAACTTCACCAGTCTGAGATTACTAAAATTAACATTAAAGAGTTGTGTGAACTCGCAAGTATGATGTCAGAAACTGTAATATGCTCTGGCCCCCTTCCTGTTCACCGGGGTGATGAGATACTTAGCAGACTAAGTGGTGTCCACAGAATAATATGGGTTCATAGACAATTGGAAACGTTTTTGGGGCAGACCTGACCTGTTGAAAAGAGATGGTATCCATCTCTCCTGGGATGGTGCCACTCTTCTCTCTAGTAATATGGCACATATTCCAGCCCGATCTCATCCCAAGGCGTCATATACTGCCGCTTTTGACATATCGTCTACATCCAACGCACATGGCACCCTTTAGCGTCAATATGAGACGCAGATAGATATGCCTCCTAGCGGTCTAACCCTACCCCAGACCTAAACCCAACCATAACCGAACAAAGCTCTGTGCGTGTCATATTGACGCTAAAGGGTGCCATGTGCGTTGGATGTAGACGAAATGTCAAACGTGTCAGTATATGACGCACTAGGATGAGAATGCGTTGCATATTCTTAAAGTTGATCCTTGACTATATGGGGCCCAGCTCAGGAAGCAGACAGACTGGCTAAACCGACCGTCTGCTAGCTGTCTCACGTCACAGAAGCCAGAAAAATTCCAACACATAGAGAATATTTCACCTACATATCATCACATAGAGACTATGTCTTTTCCCCAACCTAGGGAATGCAAAAAACTCCCAAACTCATTTAAGGGTAAAAATGTTATTGATGTTTGACAAATAAAAACCAGATATAATACAGATGAACAAATAATAAAGCTTGGGTTGCTGAATTTTCAATCCCTTTCTTCAAAAGCACTTATTATTAATGATATGATTACAGATCATAACCTAGATGTGCTTTGTTTGACAGAAACCTAGCTAAAACCAGACGATTACATTACTTTAAATGAATGTAAAGTTCTCTGCACCATATGTTGAATACATTTTAATGCATACAGTTTCCTCGTGGATGGGGTGTAGATTTAGAATTAAGCCTTTTCCCCGTTATTATTTGATTCACGGGACCGGACACCAGTTATCTTGCCAAGAAAATGTTTTATTCTTATATGTCAGGAAAGAAACTTGAGAAGATGTTATAGTCATGCCAGGTCTGTGTGTTTCAGTGTTTCTCTGCTGTAGTACAGTAAGATTGAGCTTTATATACATCACAGAGAGACTTTCAGCTTCCTTGTAAGGTATAAAAACATGTTAATCTAATGCTTACACATGGTACAATCCACTATCCACATTAAGAAACAATTTCTTCAGTGTATACATTAGTGGTATACAAATGGTACATTTGCATCAGTTGAAACATTAATTTTCTTGCAAAGAGCATACCAACTGTACGAATTTGAAGTATCATCATTTTAACATCTCTGCTAAGTGAACATTGCATACCTCTAAGCAAAATATAACTCTACCAGCTCTCTCCCTGTGTCTGTGTCTAGAATATGATCCTTAAACACATATGTACATGCAATCTATAGTCTAACTCATGCATTTTAAACTTCATAAGATAATACAACTGATTATGAATATTTAATAAAGAATAATAATATATATATAATATTAAATAATGAAATTATATTAAAATATGAAATTGTAGTCTTCAAGGGGGCTCTAGAGTTTAGGACGGTCTCAACAACCTCAGTTGAGAGACCAGCATTTACGAGTTGGTCCCCCTCAGGGGCCAGACCCACAGCTTCCACATTTCCAGCCAAGGGTGAAATATTGTGCCCTCGGCCTGAGAAAGAAGGTCCCTCCTGATCGGGATTGGCCTGCTAGAAGAGCCATGATGTCCGAAAACCATACTCGGGCCGGCCAGTACGGGGCTACTAGGAGCAAGCTGATCCCGTACCGCCGTACCCTCTCTAGAACCCCTGGGAGCAGAGCGATCGGGGGAAATGCGTACAGACGTATAGCCTCGGCAACGTCTGCAGCATGGCATCCAGTCCCAGAGGAGCTGGATGCGTGAGGGAGAACCAGAGCGGACAGTGAGTGTTCTCGTGAGAGGCAAACAGATCCACTTCCGCCTGACCCAATTCCCTCCAAATAAACTCCATCGTCTTGGGATGGAGTCTCCATTCAGGCTTAATGAGTTTAATTAATTAATTAATTAAAGCCTTCATGAGTAGTTGATTAATTGATTAATTGACTAATTCCTACTCTTCCTACTCTAATAACTACTCATTAAGCCTTTAATTAATTAAATCAGGTGTGCCATTTCAGGGTTAAAATAGAAACATGGCCTGTCAGGGGGTCCCTGCAGGAGGGGTTGAGAACCACTGATCTAAATCATCTAAAAACATGTATGTTAGACCCTATACCGACTAAGCCATTGAAAAAGATGCTTCCAAATGTCATAGATCCTCTTCTTAATATCATTAATTCATCTCTGTCATTAGGATAAGAACCAAACATTTTTAAGCTGGCTATGATTAAACCGCTTGTTAAAAAAACGCAACTTGATCCTACAGAATTAGTCAATTACAGGCCGATCTCGAATCTACCTTTACTGTCAAAGATACTAGAAAAGGCAGTATCCTCAGAACTATGTTCCTTTTTAAAAAGAAATGGTGTCTGCAAGGATTTTCAGTCAGGATTTAGACCGTATCATAGTACTAAGACAGCTCTCATTAGTCACAAATGATTTGCTCTAATCATCCGATCGTGCTTGTATCTCTCTATTAGTGTTACTCGATCTTAGTGCTGCATTTGATACTATTGACCACAACATTCTTTTAAAAATACTCTAAAATGGCATTAGTGGAATTGCATTTGCATGGTTTAAAGCATGCTTATCTGACCGTTACCAGTTTGTAGCAGTATATCAAAGCTCCATTCCGCAGTTTTTCCTCTTTGTCGCCATCTCTGTTCAAAATCTGTAATTGCAGTTATTCGCGGCATTATCAACTTTACGTGAGTTAAGGGCTGTCAGTTGCCACGCTGGTGTGGATACTGTCATTCAGAATCACAGATTCTACTTTTTGGAAGTATGACCAACATAAGAATTTTCACCGGAAAATGTAATCTGAAAGAGTAAGTAACATCCATGTTTGTTCTGACCAACTAAGGGGAAAAAAGCATTGCAGTAAATTGCGCTGATTAAATCTAAATTACCACCATTAAATCTGATTAAATTGCGCTGATTTTAATCTTAAATCTATCGCTTATCATATTGCGTAAAACTGTGCAAATTATACTTTGTTCTCAAATTTTAATGTTAACAACATCAGCATTGCATGACTACATTTAATGCCCTTCTGATATTTATTCTTGTTTTCACATGGCCCAGTTGCAGTCTCTTTTTTTCTGTAGCCACTCACTGGTGATTGTCGTTTGAACCTTTCTGGATCCGCCATCAAATTGATAAGTTTAATTATATCAAGCGTTGTGAGAAAAGGCTATAGCTATCCACCTCCAACATCCTCACATGCAATAAGCCTACTAGCCGAAACATCTTCTTTATGTGTACAGATGTGACGTAATGACGCAAAGACATGCTCGAATTTCCCGCAGAAATCCACCAGTACTACTGGAATTAAAAACATTATTACAAGCTTACTGTTTTGAATCGAGGAAAGGCGAGCAGATAGTTTTGAACACTGGCTGGATATGTACTTGCTCAAAAATTTATTTTGGATCATTTTTAACCCAAAAAAGCTATGGACTTCAGCTTTAAGAGATGTCTTGTCGATCACAAGTTCAGTATGGAGTACCACAAGGCTCAGTACTAGGACCATTGCTTTTCACTCTGTACATACTACCCTTGAGAGATATCATTAGGAAGCATGGCATTAGTTTTCACTGTTATGCTGATGCTCAGCTCTATATTTCTTCATGCCCTGACAAAACTTACCAATTCACAAAATTAACGGAATGCATAGCTGATATAAAAAACTGGATGACTAGTAATTTCCTACTACTAAATTCTGAAAGATTCTAATTATTGGACAAAAACTTCCTCACGTGATAACCTAGAATACTGTCTGACACTTGACGGCTGCTCTGTCAAGTCTTTTTCGGCAGTTAGGAACATGGGTGTGCTCTTTGATACCAATCTTTCATTTGAAAGTCACGTTTCTAGTTTCTGTAAAACTGCATTCTTCCATCTTAAACATATATATAAATTACGTCACGTCCTATGCTCTCAATGACAAATGTGGAACAATTAGTTAATGCGTTCATGACATCAAGGCTAGATTATTTTAGTGCTCTTATGGGTGGTTGGCCTGCTCGCTTAATAAAACAACAGCAGGTCCAAAACGCAGCAGCTCGAGTTCTTACCTGAACCAGGAAGTATGACCATATTAGCCCGGTTCTGTCAACACTGCATTGGCTCCCTATTAAACATTGTATACATTTTTTTTAATATTGCTGATTACTTACATAGCACTAAATGGTTTAGCTCCCCAGTACTTGAGCGAGCTCTTAACGCATTATAGTCCATCAAGTCTATTGCGATCTCAAAATTCTGGCCATTTGATAATACCTTGAATATCAAAATTGACTGGTGGCCGTTGATCCTTTTCCTATTTACCACCAAAACTTTGGAACAGTCTTCCTAACATTGTCCGGGAAGCAGACACACTCTGTCAGTTCAAATCTAGACTCAAAACACATCTCATTGACCTAGCATACACATAACACATTCTAAACTTCTACAATTCAATGTTAGACTGCATAGATTAGGTCAGCCGGAACCGGGAACACTTCCCATAAATTCTGATGTACTTGTTACATCATAAGAAGGATGGCGTCTACGCTAATATTAGTCTCTCTGTTTATCCTGAAGTTTATCTCAGTCCGCCGGATCCAAGCCGTATCCAGATCTAATGAAGGACCTGCGCCTAAAACAACGACAATGCAGTCCTGAAGTGTCAACTAGTCTTTCCCCTGTGAAGGCCTCCTTCCCTTTCCTTTACCTCTGCACAGATAAAACATTGTCAAAATAATTCCGGTTGGCATGGCTACGCGGAATCGATAAATAATTCTGTATTATACATTTTTAAGGCCAGACAATTATCTTTTTAAGGTAATTTGTTAGGGTCAATTTGTAATGAGAGACTACATGCCTGCGCACATATATATTCAAACGCACATACCTATAAACTAGACACGTAATATGCATGTGCGCACTGTTTGCGTTTGTGTGGTTTGCGCAGAGATAAACTTTTTTATAAGGCTTGCACCCAAAATTTTGATAGTAAGTGGCAAACAAATCCAATCAAAGTCACCCATGGGTAAATATTTATGCTCTCATACATATAAATGTCTATAACTCCAAAACAAAATAAGATATTTTCACTAAATTTGACACATGGATGGGCTCACTCTGAGAACACATAAAAAAGTGTTGGAACTGTGCCACTTGGTGGCATTATAATAGAACAAAACAATGACATTGGCATTAATTACAATATAATATCATAATATTAAATGCAATACTTTACGAATGCATTGGTGTACCATTACAAAACTCGGTATGTGTCTTGATAATCCAGTAAATCATACTTTTAGTTACTGTATATGTAATTTTTCAGCCATTTTGCTTAAAATCATCTTTAAATGTCTTTCATTTCTCATTGTTGCAGTTGGTCTGACACTCCCAGCCATGTTGGCATGTCTTATTGTCTTTTTTGTGCTTGGCCCCGATAATTGCTGCTTGCAGCTATATTTTCTTATTATCACTGTAAAGCTGTTTTGAAACGATCTATATTGTTAAAAGCGCTATATAAATGAAGGTGACTTGACTTGACTTGACTTGTCTGGCCTTAAAAATTCAGGCCACAGCTTACAAATCAACCACACCTTAAGTGACATGTGATCCAAGAATCACAAGAAATCATGTGATTACCAATCACTACTTAACAATCTTCGTTGTGAAAGCATGGAGAATGTACAAATAAAAAGATTGTGCCTGCACCTGTAAATCAACTTGTTTACTGGAGGAAAGTTTGTGGTAAAATTCCTGACGTGTGATTCAATTTAGACTTAAATGTATTCATTTAGCAAATTAATTGTTTTATCCAAAGCGACTGACAGTTGCGGAATACAACATGCGATTCAGGCAATACACACGAGAGGTGCTAGTAATACAAAGTTTTAGCCATCGTTCAAAATAGAATAGAATGGTTTTTGTTTTGGGGATTTTGCATGATCATATTTGTGCTTCCAATAAGCACAGTACCACTCGAAACTTTGGTAACACTTTATAATACACGCTTTTGATAATTAATTAAGCATTAGTAAACAGTTCATTCATAATTTATGAAGCATTAATAGACATTAATAAGCAGTTTATAAATCCAGCTATAAATGCTTTATACTTGATTTAAAATCACATCTATAATGTGTTTAATAATTGTATTTTCATACTTTATTAATGATCAATTTATCATTTCTAAATCAAGAATTGCATTATGGGCTACACACCATTTATTTAGAGGTTGTAGTGGTTCATAAGATCACTTAGAAAGTGTAAGTAAATGACTAATAAACTATTTAAATGTACATTCATACATCATATTATTCCGACATATATAGTTACTTAGTGTGTTAGTAAATGCTTTATTAACATGTATTTCTACTGTAATTCAGGGTTAATTCAGGTAGTTATAAAGCATTTAGTAGTTGTTAGTTGACTATTTTTGTGAGCTCATCTAAAGTGAGGACTATTTATGCCTTGTAAATTATTTACAAAGGAGATTTAAAGGCAGTTAATAATTCTATGTTCTGTATCACTGTGTTGTTTGTTTCTTTTTTCAGTTTAGAAGACAAATGAGCCTTTCAATCTCCTTTTTAAAAATGCTTTACAAGGCATAAATAGTCCTGACTTTAGATGAGCTCACAAAAATAGTTAACTGACCAAAACTAAATGCTTTATAACTACCTGAATTTACTACATTTATATAAAATTGTGATCTTATGAATCACTGACACTCCCAAATGACTGGTTTGTTAATAATGCTATATTTCATTTAGAAATTATAAATTGATAATTAATAAAGTATGACAATACAATTATTAAACACATTATATATATGCTTTTAAATCAAGAATTAAGCATTTATAGCTGTATTTATAAACTGCTTATTAATGTATATTAATGCTTTATAAATGATTAATTAACTGTTCACTAATGCTTAATTAATGAGCGTGCAGTTATTATAAAGTGTTAACTTTTACATAAATGTAATAAAAAAAAAATCACAGTAATTATTAATTAATTAATTATCTAAATCACTAATTGAAGTTACATATTTATTTAGTAATAGTACTAAACACAGCATTTGTTTTTTAAATCAAAAAATTTCCATGCAATTTCACAAAACTAGGACCATTTCTGTTCACTCTGTACATGCTACCCTTGAGAGATATCATTAGGAAGCATGGCATTAGTTTTCACTGTTATGCTGATGCTCAGCTCTATATTTCTTCATGCCCTGACGAAACTTACCAATTCACAAAATGCACGGAATGCATAGCTGATTTAAAAAACTGAATGACTAGTAATTTCCTACTTAATTCTGAAAAAACAGAGATTCTAATTATTGGACAAAAACGTAATTACCCGAAAATACTGTCTGACACTTGATGGCTGCTCTGTCTTTTTCGTCAGTTAGGAACATGGGTGTGCTCTTTGATACAAATTTTTAATTTGAAAGTCACGTTTCTAGTTTCTGTAAAACCGCATTCTTCCATCTTAAACATATATAAATTACGTCATATGCTCTCAATGACAAATGTGAAAATATTAGTTCATGCGTCATCAAGGCTAGATTATTGTAAATAAAACGTCTCGGTTACTAACGTAACCTCGGTTCCCTGAGATGAGGGAACGAGTGTTGCGTAAGCTAGCTTACGCTACGGGAAAACCCCTTTTCTCGAGAAGATTGAAGCCTAAAATTATCCTTATAATTTGCTTTAATTTAAATGCACTTGCTGCAGCAAGCAGACCCAAGCGAGACATCTCGCACGCTTATTGGCTGCTCTGCAGCAATTGCTGCAACCTATGGAGAGACGCGGCCAGCATGAGAGCCAATAGGAGCGCTTTGCGCCCTCTATGGGCCATAGCCCGCCAAAATGGGCGTGACTTCATACTATAAAAGCGCGAGTCGCCCATAGATGCCTTGTTTTCATCGACTGAAGCGATACAGAACGGAGCACAACACGGCAAGGTTACGCAACACTCGTTCCCTCATCTCAGGGAACCGAGGTTACGTTAGTAACCGAGACGTTCCCTTTCGAGAGTACTCTCGAAACCCCGTGTAAAACGCTGTGTGTGCTCACAGAAAAAAATTCCCTTCATCACCGTCCCAGGGCAGTGCCCGGGGCTCATAGACGAGAATTAAGTTCAGGCCACGGAGGGCTGAACAGGGAATATGTAGGGATGGGGCCGAATATGAATGGACCCTATGTGCTACATGACTAGGAATGGTTGACACATTAAATCACAGTATGCCGACCTAAGTCGAACAGCATAACTGTTATAGCGCGACTAAACTGATAACAGTCTAGCTTGTAGCGCGGGAACTTCTAGGTTATAGAACCTGATAAATGTAGACGGAGAGGCCCAGCCTGCCGCCGTACAGATATCCTGTAGTGAAATCCCACTGGACCATGCCCACGACGAGGCCATGCCTCTAGTAGAGTGAGCTCTGACGCCCAGAGGGCAGCAGAGGCCTTTGGAAGCATAAGCCAATGAATAGCATCGACTATCCAACGTGAAAGGCTCTGCTTAGTGGTAGCCAAACCTTTAGTGCGGCCACCGAAGGATACAAAGAGCTGCTCCGTTTGTCTGAATACAGCGGAGCGCTCCACGTAAATTCTCAAGGCCCTGACAGGGCAGAGAAAATTCACATCACTCTCACCGTCAGATGCCGGGAGAGCTGACAGTGAAATGACTTGCGTCCTGAACGGACTGGCAAGTACTTTAGGAACGTATCCGTGTCTCGGTTTGAGAATGACTTTGCAGTCATTGGGCCCAAATTCAAGACAGGTGGCGCTCACTGAGAGCGCGTGCAGGTCACCCACACGCTTAACTGAGGCAAGGGCCATCAGGAAAGCGGTTTTGAGCGAGAGATATTTTAAGTCTATCGACTGCATTGGTTCAAATGGATCACCTTTCATGGCCTCTAGGACCCTGGAAAGGTGCCAAACGGGAACCGACGGAGGTCGAGGAGGGTTTAACCTCCTAGCTCCTTTAAGAAAACGGACGACTAGGTCGTTTTTCCCCAGTGATTGACCAGACGCAGGCATTAGGAAAGCCGCTAAGGCCGACACATATACTTTGAGCGTGGAGGGGGACCTGCCCGCGTCCAACGGCTCTTGGAGGAAGGGGAGTAACTCCGCTACTCCACAGTTTTTAGGATCCATGTTTCGTGCTGAGCACCAGCTCGAAAACACTGACCATTTTAAAGCATAAAGACGCCTAGTAGACGGCGCTCTAGCCTCTGTGATGGTGTTTAACACTCCCTCCGGGAGGTTAACGGGTACCCGTTATAGAGCCCATGCGTGCAGGGCCCACAATTCGGGGTGGGGATGCCAGAGCGTCCCTTTGGCCTGAGAGAGGAGATCTTTCCTCACTGGGACCGGCCACGGGGCTGTCCCTCCTAGCTACGTCAGCTCCGGGAACCATGTATGGTTCCTCCAGAGCGGGGCGACTAGGAGCACCGCGCACCCATTCTCCCTGATTCGTGCGATGACCTGTGGTAACAGCGCGATCGGTGGGAAAGCATAGAGCGGGAGGTTGGGCCAGTTGTGGGCCAACGCGTTCCTGTTCTTTGAAAAGTATGTTGGGAAATGAGCGTTGTCTTCTGAGGCAAAGAGGTCGACCTCCGCCCTGCCAAAGATGCTCCACATTAACTGAACCACCTGGGGGTGAAGAGACCATTCCCCTGGGGGAACTTTGCCTCTGGTTGTGCAGGTTGTGCTGAGCCCATACTCCGGAGTGCTGAGCTCTGTCCATAGACCGGAGATCGGCCTGCCCTCGTGCAGGGCCCCCCAACCGAGGTTGGATGCATCTGTCAAGACTACTTTCAGTTTCGACACAGTTCCCATGTCGACGCCTGACTGGTACCAGTCGGCTGTCTTCCAGGGTTCCAGTGCGTCGACACAGTGCTGAGTAACCCTGAGGCGAAGGCGACCCGTTGTCCAAGCGCGAGGCGGGACTCGGGGTTTCAGCCATAGCTGGAGGGGGCGCATATGTAACAGCCCTAGCTGTAGCACTGCTGATGCCGAGGCCATGCGACCCAGAATCCTCTGAAAATTTTTGAGAGGCGTGGTGCTGTCGACTCTGAATGATGCCGCTAGGCGCTGGATGGAGAGCGCGCGCTGTGACGTAAGCCGCACTTTCATTGAAACCGAGTCTATTTCTATCCCCAGAAAAGAGATTTTCTGACTGGGCCACAATAAACTCTTGTTGTAATTGATTTTGAGACCCAGATTTTCCAAATGACTGAGTAACAAAACTTTGTGAGATATCAGTTCTGCCTCTGACTGAGCTAGAATTAGTCAGTCGTCTAAATAGTTCAGAACTCGCACGCCCTGTTGTCTCAGGGGCGCGAGAACCGCGTCCATGCACTTCGTGAACGTACGTGGTGCTAAAGACAGGCCGAACGGTAGGACAGTGTACTGATAAGCTCGACCCTCGAAGGCGAATCTCAAGAATGGCCTGTGACGGGGTGCTATTTGTATTTGAAAATACGCATCCTTCAGATCCACTGATATAAACCAGTCCCCCGTGCGAATTTGCGCGAGAATCTGTTTGGTCGTCAGCATTTTGAACCATCGCCTCATGAGCGTTTTGTTCAAAAGTCTGAGGTCTAGGATGGGACGGAGACCGCCGTCTTTTTTCGGGACGAGAAAATAACGACTGTAAAACCCCCCCTCGCTCTGTGTTAGAGGGACGGTTTCTATAGCCCTTTTTCTCAGCAGTTACGCTATTTTGGCGCGAAGTAGATGTGATACTTCTTTTTTCTTTGTGCAACTGGCTCGTTTGCTGCAATATGAACAGTCACCTTTGAAGCAGGAACTGGGGAAACAGTGCGCCAGCTTTTCGACGGTGGTCCGGCCGCAGCGGGACTTAACCATCGCCATTTTCCCCCCGTGGTCAGGAGGGCTTTGGAGACTCAGGGGTCACCGCAATCCTCGATCTCGGGCCTCCAGGGGGAGGCGGCCTTTGACGGCTCGACGAGCGCGAGCGGTGCTTTGCAAAAGGATATAACGTGCCGGATAGCGCAGCTGGAACAGCGTCTGAAGGCGGCGTGGGGAGAGACTCCCCGCTGAAGTGCTTTTCGACGGCGTGAAGGCTTCTTCCGGAGTCAGCGAAGAGGATCCTTCGCTGAAGGAGATAAAATCAAGGCATCTATGGGCGACGCGCGCTTTTATAGTATTAAGTCACGCCCATTTTGGCGGGCTATGGCCCATAGAGGGCGCGAAGCCCTCCTATTGGCTCTCGTGCTGGCCGCGTCTCTCCATAGGTTGCAGCAATTGGTGCAGAGCAGCCAATAAGCGTGCGAGCCGTCTCGCTTGGGTCTGCTTGCTGCAGCAAGTGCGTTTTAAATTATAGCAAATTATAAGGATAATTTTAGGCTTCAATCTTCTCGAGAAAAGGGGATTTCCCGTAGCATAAGCTAGCTTACGCAACACTCGTTCCCTCATCTCAGGGAACCACAAATGCGTGAGGGGATTTACAAATGCACAGGAACCGATTCACAAATGTGTGTTGTGTTTGTAAAATTATAAAACATTTGTAAATATTTTATTTATTTGCAAATCTCATTTTATTTATTTGTGAATTTTATCATTTTTTGTGAAACTCTTTAAAAAAAAATTGTGGATCTTAATCTATTTATTTGTGAATTCGATACATTTTTGTGAATCTCTTTACATTTATTTGTGAATATTAATCTATTTATTTGAAATATTGCAACAATATTAACCCCATAGGTCAGGGGTAGGTCATTCATTCGAATACATACGAATTTGTTAACTTGTAAAATATGTATGATTTAGCAAAAATCATACTAATTCGTACAAGTGAGGTCATAAATTAGCCACCTCGTAAAATTCAAACAACCTTCTTCCACCTCTGCTCTAACATTGCTAAACATTTTTCTGATGCAGAAAAGCTAATTTTTGAATTCATGAGCTCTAGACTGGATTACTGTAATGCACTGTCATACTAGATGGTTGTCCTGCATCGTCAATTAACAAGTTACAGCTATGGAGTTCAAAAACGGCTCACTGTGGATGGTAAGTGAGAACTGAAATTCCGCGCCGTAAGCTCCCACACTTTCGCTTTTTCTTTGTCTTGCTGGTGTCTCTGGGAGGATTGTTGCTGTCTTTGTGAGGAATGCTACTGTCTCTGGGAGGATTGTTGCTGTCTTTGTGAGGAATGCTACTGTCTCTGGGAGGGATGCTGTCATCATCTTCCTGACTGGGTCAGTATTTGATCAGACAGTCATGTTATGTTTTCCAGTTGTCCACCTGCATCTATAAATTAATATAACAAACCTTGTCTTATTATTGGCACCAGAACATTATTCAGTGGCATGGTTAAATTCATACGCAACCAATGTTGCTTCAGTCCTATAAAAACCTCTCCACATTACCCGGAGATTGACTTCCAAAACCCCTCTCATGGCACAGTGGACAGTGATGGAGCAATTCAACTTCTTTGATACTATCGACATCTAGTGGTTTCTACAAGAATTTCAGAAAGGTTCAGACTCTCCATCCATTTCAATGGTCATAACAGGTGTTTTTTTTTTTAAATGGTGTTTGTCATTTGGTGCCACTCAGATTGCATATCGGAATCATTAGATTGGATACTAAGTAGAACTGTGATTGTTCCTTAAAATAATAACGAGTCTTCTTTGAATTGAAGCATGACGCTGTGACACAATGCAAATATACTTAACAGTTATGTAGTGCATCTTAAAACTATAGGCCTACATAAATAATACTTTGCCTGAAGTAAAGAGACAACATTGTTCACATAAGTCATAATATCATGTTAAAAAGTTTTAAGTTCTTGGTAAAGAAAAGTCAGTCTCAGTTTAACCATTAGCCAAACATTATACTGTGCTGCAGTGAACGCATAATTTTGTTGGTTGAAAGTTAGCTCACCCTGGTTCCCTCCATCGTTTTTTTATTATTATTGCAGAAAACATTCTGTTTAGTACACGTTTTGTAGCCTACATTATAATATTCACAAATGAACACCACTTTTTGAAGTCTAAATACAATTGCCTAAAGTATTCAGCTAAATAGGTTATAAATGAACTACACGACAGTTGTATTTCAACATCACCACCATTTAGTATTCGACAACTCTTTCAGTCTTGATTTAAAAAAAAAAAAAAAAATCCTGTAAGTTTGAGTCAGAATAGTTTGCAAAAGCACAATTTTAAACACAATGATTCTGTGAAAGTTGACTAGTATATGAGTTTATCTGTTTGGTGTGAGGACCTTTATGTCCCCAACAACCTTGTTTAGCCACTTTTTCAAGATAAGTAAAAAAAATCTTCTTTTTTTTGATAAACACGGGTATTTAATATATTTTATGTGGTAGGCTACAATAAAACATGAACATATTTTGAGTGTTTGTTAACTGACCTTATTTCAGGCATTTAACGAAAAACCCATAAAAAAGCCATGACTTCAGGACGATAGAACCGTAAGTGCTAAATTATGGGTATTGGCCTGCAAAAATATGTCATCCCTGCAGTCATCCTGCACAGTATTATGCTGACAGAACATAAATGAAGCATGCATTTGGGATAAACAAATCCGTTGTTGTTGTGAATGCTAGTTATCATCGAAGTTTTTAGTCTTGGTTAGAACAAGATAGCCTACTGACCTTTGGTTGCGCATAAATCCAAATTGTTATTCTAAAAACCCAAAGGGAATTTACCGATGGAACTCATGGCAAAATATCCTAAAGCTACACTTCACATTTTTGATGTCTCTCTTCTAACACACATATTTGATGTCTTGGAATCTTTAGCATATAGTGAGCTGATGAGTTGAATCAGTTGTGTTTGATTGGGGGAGACATCTCAAATTTGAAGTGTTGGAGGTACTCCAGGATTGGAAACCATTGACCTAAAGGCCTGGCCTACTATAGCCTACTGACCTCAACATTGAACAAAAGCGATTCTGGTCCGAAATGGTCAAGCAAGCTGCAGTTCATCCTCCAAAACGATAGGTGGCGATCGCGTACATAAAACGCTGGTAAAAAAAAAAAAAAAAAAAACTCGCGCGGTGGTTGTGGGTAATATTCATGGCGGAGTTCTGAATCTGCTCTGGAGAGACACACCTTCCACTTTTTCTTTCTATATATTCAAATAGTGGATTTAACTTACATCTTTACCCGTTGTAAAAGCGCATTAGCGTCCATACATTTGAAGTAATGGCTGAAACAGGCTTAGGTGAGCGGCGTTTATAATATTCAGTCAGTCTGATACACACTGCAGCTGTTCTTGAACGCTGCCCGGAATGTAAACAGATTTTTTTTTTTTACAAACAAATTCGTATTTTTATATTCGTATACATTTAACGTATTAGGTTACAAATGTATAATTAGTGTTATAACGAGACCTAAACAGATAGTTAACTGCGTCATTGAACTGGCCTAATACTGTTTGTTCATGCAATACAATGTTAATTAACGTTATGTTTGTATAAGTGGTTTATTGTATAAGAAATACTTTTAAGCATATTAACGGTATCGTTTTCTGACAGTTAGGCTTTTGAATTTACCTTGTTTTGATAGCTTGCATTACGAAGATCAAATTATATTGGTCTTAAAGGTTTAAAGCGTAGTTTGCAGTCATACAACTGTAGTGAATGTTGTCAGTAGGAATTGCACGAGTTGATTCAATCATCTGTCGCTTAACTGCATCTGTTTCCTCTCAAGATCAAGCTGGTGACATGAAACATGACAACATTTCATCCCCTGGGATCTCAGATCAAGAGAAAGAGATGGCAACCAATGCCTTTGAGGCTTTTAACGTAAATAACTATAATACAGTTGTCTGAGCAAGTGGTTGTATGCATGAATATCAGTTGATGTTATATTGTGATGATGTCTCTTTAGGCTGGAAGCTATGATGAGTCCCTGAGAAACCTTGACAACCTCCAGGAGCTGAACAAAGATGACTACAAGATTACAATGAATAAAGCAATCACTGAGTTTTATAAAAGTGGGCAGACAACAACCAGCACCCTGAAGCAGATGTTAACGACCTTGAAAAACCAGGTATGGTATTACATTAGTCTCTGTTTCATTGTCAAATGTTGCTCAACAAATGTCATAAAAATGCCCAGCAATTATAGTCAGGGCTTGACATTCACTTTTTTACTCTGGCTAGTGATTTTCCAAAGTTACTAGCCACTCAGCATTTTCACTGGCCACAATTTTGACATTGATACCATGGGGAAAAACTGCCATATAGATATTTTTAACATTATCTCATATTAATCATAGCTGCTGTCACTTTAAGACCTGACACACATATCTATTATACTGTTACACATGTGTCTTTCTCAACTGTTTACGTTCACTCACAACATAACTGACTGTGTTTACGTGAATACTCGCCAAGACCGGCATTTTAATAATAATAATAATAATAATATGTTTATTTTCTATAGCGCCTTTCAAGAACCCAAGGTCGCTTCACAATGCAATACAAATAGCAAATAAACAGCAAGCAAACAGATACAAAGGCCATCTTCTTATAACAGACAAACAATTGACATGAATCAAAGAAAAACATATTGTACTATTTATCAAAGCATATAATTACGACAAAGTAAGTAGCAAATAGGGCTGAGAAAGTGGAGAACAGAGAAAACAGTGTCGAGGATACTTATTTATTGGGCAAGCTTGAAGATATGAGTTTTAATTTTGACATTATTTTGTGTGTATTTGACTGTTAAAGCGCAATAAGCAGCGAATAGAACTCAAATTTGTACTGAGGGGTGGCTTTATGTGCCCGCACTTTGCGTGTGAGCACAAAATCTGCGGGAAAGAGTACAATTATTTGCATTAAGCACAATCCCACGCCAAAATTCAAGCCCTGTAACACCAACTATATTTATCCGGAGCAAAATAAATGAGTGAGTGAAGGGAGGCGGGTTTGTGTGTAAACTCGCTTTCGGAGAGATGAGAGAGAGAAAAGGCACAGCTGGTATGATGTATCTATCCTGCGGAAAATTAGAATTGGAAGCGTTTCAGGTATTACAGTATCGAAAAATCGGTATTTTTGACAACACTACTTTGCACTTATGATTATATTTCAGATACCCTTTTTAAAAGACTACAATTGAAAAATGTATGTATATTATATATAAAATTCATCCAGCCAGAGTGACTGCGTTACACGCCACAGCTGAAATCCACCCGTGTTTGGCGGTTGTTGTTCTAGTGATTAGTTATTATAATGTTATTATTAATGATGATTAATCGTTGTTTGCAGATGCATGCAGCTGTGGAAGATATTGATGGTTTGGATGATGTCGAGAACAGTATCCTGTACTACAATCAAGCAGTGATCCATTACCACATGCGACAGTATTCAGAAGCTATATCCATTGGGGAGAAGCTCTACCAGTTTCTCGAACCGTTTGGTATGTTTCAGAATGCAAATAATAACTGTTGTTACTGCAGAGAGAGTTGAGTTGTACAGCAGTGAGTTCTTGTGTCAGTAGTGTGGCATTGCTTGATGGGTTTCTCTGTCCCAGTAGAAAAGTTTGCTCAGGCCGTTTGTTTCCTGTTGGTGGATCTGTACCTGCTCACCTTCCAGCCAGAGAAGGCACTGCACCTGCTGGCTGTGCTGGAGAAACTCACCGTGAAGGAAGGGAACAGCAAAAATGGCAAAGGAGAGGTGAGAGATGTACGCCTCCTTCCAAATCATTTTGAGTATTTGATAGTTTCTTCCTGTCTCTCTAGTTCTTGTTGTTGTATTTAAAGTGATAACATCCGTAAGAAAAACTTCCACCCGGAGCATTTTTCAAATAACATTACTGATAAACCATTGTAGGTTCTGATGGCACAGGTTGTGCTACAAAATAATCATTATTTGTTACTTTGACAGGCTTGTATATTTTCTGTCATGCTGTATTTTTGTCCATCATTGTTTTCTTCTTTTTATTGATAATCTTGAATTCAGGAATGACTGATATGTTTTAATTATGCTATGTTTTGGCATCGTTTACAATGAGAATGCTACTGTGGGTAATAGACCAAATTCACTTCCTTTCAAAGGTTTGGGGTGGTTAAAAAAAAAAAATAATTTAAAATATCAATTTTTGATTTTAATATATTTTAAAATTGTATTTATTCCTTTGATTGCAAACTTTTTTTTTTAAAGAACAGCACTTATTTGAAATAAATGAAATAAACACTTTACAGTAATGTTCTATCTGTTAACATTAGTTTACTATATTAATGAACATGAAATAATGATGAAAACTATTTTTGAAGCATTTATTAATTTCAATTCATGTTAATTTCAACATTTACTAATGCATATTTAAAATCAAAAGTTGTATTTGTTCATATTATTTAATGGACCTTATAACATGAATGAACAATTGTAATTTTTATTAACTAATTATAACAAAGATTAATAAATAAAAATGTATTGCTCAATCATACTAAATGCGTTAAATGATATTAACTAATGAGAACTTATTAAGTGTTACCAAAATAAAAATATGTAACATGTCTTTACTGTCAGTTTTGATCAATTTAATGTGTCCTTAGTGAATAGAAGTATTCATTTCTTTCAAAAAATAAATCTTACTGCCCCCAAACTTTTGACCAGTAGTGTGCCTTATTATATTTGTATCTGCCTGAGTAACAAAGATTTTTTGCTTAACCAAACCTTTGGCTGTAGCTCACCAGTTTCTGCCCTAGAAAATGAAGAATGGGTTAAAAACAATGACACTTTGTGAGATGCTAAATGGAGTTGTTGCTCCAGATTCTGTTCTGTCAACTTCAACTTTTTGGATCACGTGTCATTTACAGAGCGCCAACAGCATGAATAAGGAATCTGCCGCTCTGAAAGCAGAGTTCACAGCTATGATCGAGGCAGCTAAATCAAAGATGCACCAGGTGAGAGCAGATGAATAATGAATGTTACAGCACTCCCGATTAGACATAATAATGGTTTGCAATAGAGTTGCACAGTTAATTAGTTCTAAACTAATACATAAAACAATATAATGCTGATCAGCTTGCAACATTGTCTAAAAATCAAGCTGTTTTGGATATGTTTGTGTTTGCAGTATAAAGTACGAGCCTATATCCAGATGAAGTCACTGAAGGCCTGCAAACGGGAAATCAAATCTGTAATGAACACATCTGGAAATGTGAGTTCACATTCACACAATACATGCATACTGTAAATGTTGGTCAGGTACACCTGCACATGTTTCGTAATACACTTGTAATGTAACTTTTGTTGATCGGCTGTATTTACACATTCATCCCTCAGTCTGCGCCCTCACTCTTCTTGAAGAGTAATTTTGAGTATTTGAGGGGAAATTATCGTAAAGCTGTGAAACTCCTCAACAGTTCAAATATTGCAGAGCATCCAGGACCCTTAAAAACAGGTACATGACTTCTGTAATGTGCATCATAGTTAAAAACCACCCATATGTGCTTTAAAAAGAAAAAAATTGATCCCATTCCATTCTCTTCCATTTAATATGAGACATGTGAGTCTCATTTAATCATTTAAATCTGTTTATTCCAAGAAGTGGTGTCTGAGATGTAAAATTCACTTTAGAAATTTCAGTAAATGTTCCAGTCTAAAGGTTTTCTCTTCTGCAATGTTTTGGCTCAGATGTGCCTTTTTTTTTCCCATTGAAGGTGAATGTGTGAGGTGTATGTTCTGGAATAATCTTGGTTGTATCCATTTTGCCATGGGGAAGCACAACCTGGGTCTGTTTTACTTTAAAAAAGCACTTCAAGAAAATGACAACACATGCGCCCAGCTTGGTGATGGCGGTAATGGGCAGGGTAAGAGAAATGAATACCTTCTACATGCCTGATCATAATAGATGTAAATTTCATAATAGGAAAAAAAAAATGTGTTGCCTTTTTAAATGAATGTTGTTTTATTGTTATTTTTCCACAGCAGCTAAGATGTTCACGGGCATCCCCATGTGTGCTCTGTTAGCTAATAAGCGCTATGAGTTGCTGTATAACTGTGGGATTCAGTTACTTCATATCGGGCGACCGCTGGCAGCGTTTGAGTGTCTGATGGAGGCGGTGCAGGTGTATCACTCCAGCCCTCGACTCTGGCTCAGGCTCGCAGAGTGCTGCATCACAGCTAATAAAGGGGTACTGACATTAACACACACGTTTTTTTAAAATGTAAAATGAAAGAACCCCTTGCTTTTCAAGATGTGGCTGGAATATGTGTATACATAAACTACCATTCAAAATTTGGGGTTGGTAAGATTGACAGAGATGTAAAGAGTACCGGAAAACAATACCCAAGTAAACGTATGGATACCTTACAGTGGAAACGACTCCGTTACAAGTTAAGTCACCAATTCCAATACCACTTTTGAGTAAAAGTCTACCTGATTTTAACCGTATTTAGGTATTTTACTCACACTGAATGTAGGCTCAAAGATGCACTAGCTCTCAACAACTAAGAGACATGCCAGTGAAAAAAAAAACAAAAAACAGTTGATTTGTGAGGAGAGTAATCATGTGTATTTTCTAAACCCCTCAAAATTTCAATAAATCAAGGTCGACACAACAGCCTCTTAAACGTCTGCAAACACTCGTGTCAGTTAAGCTCAAGTGCTCAGAAATGGCATTAGTAAACCAATATCCTTCAATAAGGTCTCTTCAATATAACAGATACATAAAATAATGTTTAGTCAAATTAAATAGTCAGTCTACTTTCACTGGACGAGCTGGTTTCAGCCTCATCACCGGCTGCAGTCGTGTCCTCATCTCTTATGAAACACCTGCGATTCAGCAACTTCCTTCTAATGCACTCATATCACGTAAAGTAGCCTTGTTGAAGATATAGTACCTTTAATGCCCTGTAGATGGCGACATCACATCTTTTGTAGCAGGAAAAGTTAGGTGCCATCGAAATGTGAATAGTAATTGCATTACTCATCACAAATGTAATGCATTAAAGTAAAGATTATATATACTTATTCAAAAATGTAGTTATAATTACATTATAATTATCTTTGATGCTCAGAGTACAAAGTAGCCAAAAAAGTAACTTTAGTTAGTCAAATAAATGCTTTTCATAAAAGTTTATGTATCTTGGTTTTCACAAAAAATATTAAGCAACAAAATAATTTTGGTTGTGAAGTAATGGCTACTGAAAATACCGTTTTGCCATCACAGGAAAAAAATACATTGTAAATATAGTAGAAATCTGTTATTTCAAATGGTAAAAAAAAAAAAAAAGAAATCACAATGTGGCTTTTTTATTCAATTTTCGATGAAATAAATGCAACTTTAAGCTTAATCTCTCAAACATTTGAATGAAAAAAAAAATTACCAACCCCAAACTTTTGAACAGTACTGTACACTTGGTTTGCCTCGTGTAGAGGCCTGTTCACACCCAAATACTTAAATGACACCAAAGTAAAATATATTTGCAAATAATATTTTCCACACTAAATTGCATTTTTAAGTATTTTAGACGGTGGTGTATTTTTTATCAGTTAACATTTTTTGCACGCTGAAAACTAGGTATGATCAAGGAAGGCTGCGTTTCCTAAAAGCATTGTAATCCTAAGTAGATTGCAGGACCATTACCACCAATGGTCTCTAAGATCAACTTGGATCATGAGGCTTTTGAGAAACGCAGCCCAAGTCTTTAATTTCTTTTAAAATAGGAAACGCTTTGGTTAATGAGTAGATGATTTTGAGAATCATTTGAGGTTATATAACATCCATGCCATTTTGAAGTTGTTACTTTGATAAATAAACTTTTTGTTGTTTCCTTCAGAGCACGGAGCAGGAAACAAAAGGTTTACCCAGTAAAAAGGGGATTGTGCAGGCTGTTGTTGGGCAGGGCTACCATCGCAAGATTGTTCTAGCATCACAGTCCACACAAAACACTATCTACAGGTGAGGAAGATTGATTTAACTTAATGGGGCATGGCATTAGAAAAGTAGCCGTGTGAGATTGTGTGCCTGATTGGAGGGGTGTAACTAGATTTCAAATTGGTGAAAGTACTGTAATGTCAGAGTCTCTCCAGAAGATGTCATCCTGGTGCACTTCTTCACAGGAGTAGCATTCAAAGATATCAAGTGACTCCATACAAATGTGCATCACACCTTTTAGGTTTCCATCTTATTAAAAAGTATTTCTGATGCACTTCCATGCTAAAATGTGTTTGCATACCTGTGTGTGTGTGCAGTGAAGGCCAGTCAGCAGCAATCCCAGTGGCCAGTATGGAGTTTGCAGCAATCTGTCTGCGTAACGCTTTGCTCCTGCTGCCTGAGCACCAGCAACACGACAGCAAACCAGACAACGGCTCCAAGAGTTGCAGTCAGCCGGGCAGCACAGAAAGCGGCAGCGAGACCAGCGATGCCTGCAGGTACATGTACATGCATGCATGCAAACCCAGATGCTGGCAAAACAGATCCCAGACTAGATTGAATACAGTTGAAGATTGAATTTGCTGAACACGTTTCAGAACTTGTCAGATACCTTCTTCTCACCCTTTGATGATAGTGATGATCTGGTGACTTGGATTTTTTCTTTGACTGACAGTGGGAAGACCCAAGAGGGAGACAAGTTCATTCCTGCTGCTCCCTCATCACCCTTGAGAAAGCAGGAGGTGGAGAATCTAAGGTGAGGTTACAGGAGACTTTTCTGGAATTAATTTCTCACTTCATATAAAAAAGAGCCTGAAGATGATTTGAAAGATTGCTTTAACACATTTGATTTGGCTCAGCCCATTGCTTGACGAATGTTGTCAGCCAGTGCAAAAGAGATTTTCTTGCTCTGTACGAAAATCTTAAATTCCTAAATCAAGAAGCTTTTACTCGAGAAGCAAAATTACGTTAGATATTAAAGGGGGGGTAAAATACTTGGTTTCAGTCAATCTCATGTTAATCTTGAGTACCTATAGAGTAATAGTGCGTCCTTCATATCTCCAAAAAGTCTTTAGTTTCATCATATTTATAAACTAAAAATACAGCTTTCCGATTCTATCCGGAAAAAACCGAGGTCCTTGATTTTGGGCGTGGGAGGAGCTATAGAGTCAAGCGGGGATTTCCAGCACAAGAAATAAATCTGATACCGTTGTACTTACATGAATGGGGTGTTTTATCACTGGGACCCGCGCCAGGTTTGAATTGCAACCGGTTTGCAAATCCAGCGACGACCTGAGCCTTGTTAATAAAACATTCGTCACTGAAATGACCAGAACACAAAACCGCACTTGCCACACTCCTTTGCTGTCCCGGAAATACAAACTGCATCCACTGCTCCAGTAACACTGGGTTCTTTGGGAAGCTGAACAAGGTAAACTTTCCCTCACATCCCAAAACACACTTTTTTGGAGACATTCTTGACATCAACCATTCCTATTTAGCGCTGCTGCTGATGATTTCCGGTAGTAGCGCGTCGATGAGCGCGGTCTTTCTCTCCTCTGGTCGACGTGTGCGTGAACGCGCTTTTCCGAGAGCAATGCTCATATAAGGAGTTCCACTCTGGTCTACGTCATTAGATCTACGATAGAAAAAAAACAGCCGAAACGTGTTGCAACCCGTAAGTATGATTTTCAGCACAGAAATTCTCTGTTATTCGTTCAAAATAACTTTTCAAACTTTGGCCATTATTAGCATGAGAATCCATCTCTTTAACACTGTAAACAACTCTGAATACATGAAACACCATTGTACCACCCCTTTAAGTCGTATGTTAAATCAAAATTAAGAGAGTTTATGCTTCTAAGTAAACAAGAACATTGGCAGATTTCTTTTTTAGTTTTAAAGGTACAATATGTAAGAATGTTGTAATAAAATATCCAAAAATCACTTGCACAGTATGATATATTTCCTGCAGTTGTGTACTTACAATATCCCAAAAGTCTCAAAATATTTTTTTATTTCAGAGAAATTCCAATTTTAAATAATGGCCCGTCCCGGAAAAAAAATTTGCCTGTCAATCACGCAATATCCACGCTATCCTCGGTTTTCCGCTCGTAATGCCATAGCCATGCCGTAACCATGGCGACAGACGTGGACAACTGCGAAGTGCGTAACGCTTAGCGGCACGCTGTTCTTATTTCTTTCAATGTTCTTCAAACATTATGGACCATGGCAAGCAGACTTTGGGACCAAAAAGGAGAACTAAAATGAGGCTCAATATCGGCGTGGCGTTTTCGAGATGCCGAGAGCTCCACGTCCGTGACAAACTTGGACTTGACAGAGCTCCACGAGTCACGACTTGACAGCGACACCGCTCTTGAACATTCTTTATTAGACACATGAGCAAATGTACATAAAACAAATCAATGGTATATATAGCTCAACATGATGAAATGTTAGAACATAATCTGTATGTTATTCTAATGTTGATCTAGCTTACTAGTAAGCTGCTAGTTTCATATAGCAAACGAACTAACACATAGAATAACATTATAACTTTCAACACACTCAAATGCTGTAACGTTAGACCAAGTGAAACAGCGCTGCGTTACCACACAAGTTTAATACGTCAAATAAACTGACCTGTGCGAGTAGTAATTCAGCACTTGTGGGTAATTCAGTAGAATCAAATATCCTTTTTCCTTTATATCCGCGGGACTCGCGTGTGATATCTGTCTATTATTAGCAATCGCGACCTGCTTCATACCACTGTAATGTTAAAAACATGAATGTTTTCACTCATCCATTAACATTATTAGTTCCATCATTCATCTGTCACTGCGTCATAAACATACGCCTTTGTTATTGTAAGAGGTTAGCGACCCCTAGCGGACGAAAAAACTTAAATATTTTAGCTTTAAGATTAAAAAACTTAATTTTGTTTTTCTGCAAAAAAATTATTGATTTATGAATGTTAAAGGTATATTATGTAAAATTTTTGCATTAAAATATCCAAAAACCATTAGAACAATGTTATGTTTTGTTGAATTGTGTTCTTTTATTGTCCCACATGTTCCCAACAATGTTTAAATTCAGAGAAATCCACAATTTTAACCAGCTTTGCCTGTCCCTACCCTCAGCTGTCGGTAGAAACACAGTGCGCTGCTTGACAAAATCCAGAAAGTAGTAGTTATCGCGCCAAAGCCGACGATCTCTGGTAGCAACTAGCAAGCAACAGTTGTTTGTTTTGCACATCTGTGATGGACCACAATTATTAATTATCGTTTGCTGCTGGTTCTGTCGCCAATGATAAAACATATAAAGCTAAAACGGTTGTGGAGGTGAAGACGACAACTCCCATGACTCCAATCTCCGTCAGTGCGTCATCAAGCTACGTCTTTTTGATTGTTTTGAATTAACGACCTCTAGTGGTGAAACTTGTACTGGAAAACAAGACAGAAATACAGAGTAAGAAAACACAGACGTCTTCCTCTAGGGCACTTGCCACCACAGAAAACCAAATCCTTCATTGGGCTGAATTAAAATCTCTCAATGTTTTTGTCATATTTACACACATTGTACATTGTTAGAAACATATTCAGTATTTATTATATATAAAAATTAGTTTGTGAAAGTTTGAAGCAATGGTATCCTAAATTTTTTATCAAATGACCTCGACGTGTTGCATGTTTAATTATGTTACTTGGTTTCTGCAGGCCTTTAAAAGTCTTAATTTTTTTATAAAAAGGCCTTAAATGAGAACAGAAAGGTCTTAAATTCATAAAGTCATGGCATTACATTTAGCATTTTGAATTAAGGTGATTTTTTTTGAGCCTATTGGTAGATTTTTGTTTCTTACTTCATTCTGATTTCATATCTCGTGTCATTTTGTATCTCCAGTAAATGCACCCTGATAAGACTCTTTAGACAGTTGTACTGGAAGAACAGAAATAACATTAATTGTTTGCAGTGTGATCAGAAAGTACAGTAAAAGTTACAGGTGAAACTCAAAATTAGAATATGGTGCAAGTTCATTTATTTCACTAATTCATCTTAAAAGGTGAAACTAATATATTATCTAGACTCATTACATGCAAAGTGAGATATTTCAAGCCTTTATTTGTTATTATTTTGATGATTATGGCTTACAGCTTATGAAAACCCCAAATTCAAAATTAGAATATTGTGAAAAGGTTTTCATAGCTGTAAGCCATACTCATCAAAATTATAACAAATAAAGGCTTGAAATATCTCACTTTGCATGTAATGAGTCTATATAATATATTAGTTTCACCTTTTAAGTTTAATTACTGAACTAAATGAACTTTTGCACCATATTCTAATTTTGAGTTTCACCTGTATTTCCATTTTCTAGTGGGTTGAGTTCAAGCTTTATTTGGTGAAATAAAAAAAGTAAAAAAGTAATGGATATCTGTTGGAAGTTGTATTTTTAAACAACTCATTGTGTTTCTCCCTAGACATTTACATTTAGACGACATATTGACGTATTGAGTTCCCTTTTATTACTTAAATTTCCTTTACTTGGTCTTAAAAAGGTGTTTAAAAAGTCTTAAATTTACTTTGATATAACCTGCAGAAACCCTTTTAAACCGTTATATTTTACATCCAATTTGGAGTAACAACATCTTAACTTGCGACATGTAAATTATGAGCCTAGAAAAATCTTTAAAAACACAAAACAAAATGACAGCTTGATTCTTCCGGTTCAAGATCATTGTGGGATGCATTATTACAGGCAGATTTTATTCACAAATTGTAGTATGCTATTCCAAAAACATTAGCTCCCGTCAGTTTGAATTGTCTAAAAACAAACGTTACATATTCATATTTTGTTTTGTATTGTTGTCTTCCATAATGTTTTCATAATGGCTTAGAATTATTTAGTTCACAAATCACGTAAAATGCAACAATTGCTAGTTACATTAGTAATTGCAGTAAAGCCAGTTAACCTCCATTATTTTAACCAACAGTCTCTGTTAGACTCCTCTGGCAGCAAGCTTTGCTTCAGGCAGCATACCTTTTATACTTATAATTGTGAATACCCTTCCCCCGGCCAGCCCACAATACTCCTCTTATTTTACACCCCCACTTCACAGTTCACTCTCGCATTACTCTGTTTTTTTGCCTCGGGAATTGATTAGACCCTCAACCCCACCTCCATCCCACACTCCCCTTCCCCCTCATCTTTGATCCAGCGGGACAGTCTGCTCCAGAGGGCTGGCCGGACGTGGTTCGCTGTGAAGGGAAGGGGTGTGGTGTGTGGATTGTGTTGACCCTGCACTGACACCCTGATACACTGACACTTTTATGAGCCCGAGCACCATTTACTCAAAAGGCTCTTCCTGGAATCCTGCTGGCTATTGTGTCACAGGCAGCCACTCAGTGCATCGAGCATTTCTCTGTTTTCCCCTGTCAGGGAAGCTTGCCGTTTAGGAAGCTAAGCAAATATTATATTCAAATCATTTTTCATTAAAGTTAGTTTTAACGTGCTGTAGTTCATGTGTGCCCACAATTTTGTGGCCTGTTCACATTAAGACTGTGTTTATAAAAGGTAAACGAATTGCAAACAAAAGATAAAACTCTAAAACTCTATAGAATAAAACTCTTCTATAAGCAAAAAGGCCTAAAACTCACCAGGCAGTAAAGATTTCACTCACTTTTATTCAGAAGTTGATATAAATTTGACCTGTTTTAATGCACAGTTCAATGGTTAGTCATAATAGGAGAGCTGTTAAAATGTAATAAATTAGTGCTGGATATAGTTAGGATGGACTTTAGTGGAGTGCCTGGTCACCCCTAGGTACTAAACAAATGTATTTCCATCTGTAAACAATTGCATTCCTGTCATTGTATGCATTTTTAGTCCCTACTTTTTGGAATGCATTGTGTTAATGCAAATTATTTGTTTACAGCAAATATTGATCATTAGCTATGCTTGCATTCAATAAAATAGTATTAATTTGATTGATGGCTCAATCAGATTGAAAAGCCTTCATGTAAACACTGCAATTGATCCGATTTCGCTCAATCCGAATTAAATGTGATGGTGGTCCTTAAAAAGTCTTACACCCCGGTTTCACAGACAAGAGTTAAGCCTAGTGCCAGACTAAAATGCATTTTTGAGCTGGTTTAAGCATAAGCACTGACATATCTTAAAATATGTGTTGTGTCTGTGTCTCAATACACACCAGTAATGTTTTTTCTAAGGCACATTTATAAAAAGTTACTTAAATGTCCTAATTGAACTAAGGCCTAATCCTGGCTTAATATAATCCCTGTCTGTGAAACCAGGCCATAAAGTTTCAAGTGTAGACTAATTCAAATATCAAAATCTTAATTATCATTTATATAATTATCTTTTTAAACTTTTTTTGCTTGTTGTTGGTCTTTTGGGGACACAATAAGATGTATTTGTTAATTAAATGAAAAACTCAAAGAGACACACAACTGCATTGCATTGTTGAGAAAAAGTCACATTTTATTATTAGATTCAGAAATGCAAAACATTTTTAAATAAACTCTTAATTAAACACAAATCCAAATGTGTGCGATGGTCGCATGTTTCATTGATTTGCGTTAATTGCATGATATAATTAACTTTGGAATATAAGTCACAGCATGTTTCGGATGATAAAACAAAATGCAAGATATTCCGGAAAATGCGTTAAGTAGAGCTGCACGATTTATCGTTTAAAGATCGCGATCTTGATTGAAACACCCATGCAATCTCATTCCTAAATTACAACGATTCTTTTGAAAGTATTTAGATGCTTCAAATAAAATGATCAATTACATAGTTTTCACCAGTAGGTGACAACAAGGGACTGTTAAAATTTTTTATCGTTGAATCATTCATTCATGAGATTCATTCAAAAGACACTGATTCATCCAGTAATGAGACAAGTTGAAGTCTTTGAGTTAAGTCATTGAATCATTCATTCAAACCTACCCCCCCCCCCCCCCCCCAAAAAAAAAGATAATTCACTGAATATTTTTAAAGACTGCAGCAATTGTCATTTTGTCAGAACCTCTATTATATTACATGTTATTATTTAGTTATCTTTTCAGAATAGTGAGAGAATCGTGATCGAGCTCTAGCGTCAAGTACACTTGTATGTTATAGATGCATACTTTATTTTGAGATTTTATGTTTTTATCTTTTTACCCTGTATGGACATAGTATTTTATTTTAAGTTTTAAAGTCTTAAATTTGATTTAAAAAAATCTGGAATTAAACTGACTACCTGAATGCGTTTTACTCACCTCATCACTAAATTATTTGGACCCCGTTTACACTACTCGTGAGGCAGATGACACATTGGTTGGGTTAGTTTCATCTGCTTACTTCTCTTTGGCCCGTCTCTCTTCACAGGTGCTCAATTCTAGCCTGCAGTGCATATGTGGCTCTTGCTCTTGGGGACAACTTAATGGCTCTTAACCACGCAGAAAAGCTCTTGCATCAGACGAAGCTGTCAGGATCGCTCAAGTGAGTCTCTCTTCTTCCGGCTGATTTACATCTTTTATGGGTCCACTTACAGCATTCAGCAAATATTTACCCTCCTAAAATGGCCAGTCCTGAGTAATGGGATGTTTGATGTGTGGTACAACCAGTTTTTTATTTTATTTTATGTTTTTCCTTGCAAAAAAAGTTACAAAATGCCTTATTCTTTTACAGTGTTATTGTAGTGTTCATTTTGTTTTGTCATTTGTATATCGTTTTTATTTTAATTATTAATTCAGTTTTAGTTAACATCAACTTAACCTAAATGAAAATTAGATGTTTCCACAGCAACTAGATTATTATTATTTTTTTACATTTTAATTTGTTTATTTTATTTCAAGTGACGAAGATTTTTTTATGGTTTTATTTTTAAGGTGCTTTTACATTAGCACTTTTGGTGTGCACCCAGGTTCAATTATTTTGGATGATGTGAACTGTTTTCCAAACCTAAGTTTGCTAAAACTGGTGGTCTGGGGTACAATTCATGTGAAATTGTACTAAAACTCTGAAATGAACCACTGTTTATAACTGTTTATAACTGTCGAAACAAAACCAAAGGCTCAAAATCTAATAGAGGTGAGCAACGCTATGCATTTTGTCGCCTTCTCCTTCTTGTCGTCATTACTAAGCAACCGGAGTAAACTGCTAAAGCTGCTGCTTTGATGATGCAAACGCACCGTGGTTTAATCCCAAATAATAATATTTATCACAATACAGCAGGGGAGCGGGGAGCAATCAAACTCTGGTCTGGAGTCTGGACCTGACATTTGAAGTGTGAACGTAACCGTAGTTCATTACCCTGCTCTTTTGACCTTTTTTTCCAAAATGTTGTCCCCCTAAATTGACGTGCTGTTTTGTAAATGTCCTGGACTGTCCAGAACATGATATCGTAATCGGGTCTGGTTTGGTTTATTCCAACTAGATTTCTCAGACACAGATGAAGCTGAGACTAAGTGGGGTATCAGCGGCTGCAGTGTAAAGCAGTCAGTTTAGCATTAGTCTTTGTCTTGAGAAGTGGCTTTAAATAATGTATTTAGCTGATCAATAATACATTTTTGATGAGTTGTGTGGTGCGTGTGTTCTCAGGTTCCTGGGTCACCTATATGCTGCTGAAGCCCTGATCTCTCTGGACCGAATCTCCGACGCCATTGCACATCTCAATCCAGAGAACGTTACCGACGTTTCGTTAGGTGTGTCATCCACCGAGCAAGACCAAGGTATGAAAATGAGCACATAATCAAAACATACAAATGTCGAAGGATGTGATGTGTGGTTTCTGACATGTGCCTGTGCTGTTAATGACAGGTTCTGATAAAGGAGATCTGGAGCCTGTGGAGTCCTGTAAGTGTTTTTATTTTTATGTATTAATAAATTTAAAAAATAAATGTATACCTCTTGTATGATAAATGTTTTTAATTTCTGAATTAAAAATAATTTTGATATTTTTTGGGGGGTATAAAGTAAAAAGTATCTGTGTTCTACAGCTGTCCTGGTATCATAAAAAAAAGAAAAGCCTCATTTAAAAAGATACAATTCTTTTAAAGACAGCCTTAAATAGGTCGTTTGGTAGTAGATCTTTATTATTCTAAAAAAGAAAAACAAATATTTCTATTTTTTGTAAGTTAGTGAAACAAATTTGTGAAAACATTATAAATATTTGATAACATTTCACCATAAAGTATTTTTAAAGACATTTTGAAGCTAAACAATAAAATTTGTACACTCATAATGTATTTGAGGTGCAATATATTGTTACGGTTTTCAAAAACAGATTTATTAGAAATCTAAACTTTTTGTAATCTATTTAAGATTAACATGTACTTACTATATAATTAGTTTGCTTTAGGGTTAGTTGCATGTAATTATGCATAATTTCCTGTTATTACTACAGTAAGTACTTGTAACAGGGACACTAAAATAGTTTTACCAATAATTCCTTTGCACTTTTGTAGAATTGGTTTCTACTTTTCACCCAAGCAGAGAAAAAATACCATTTAACCGTATACCATAATTTTAATTATTATTAAGTTATGTTTTATAAATATGATTTAAAAACTTTCACAATCAGAATAACATGCACTGATTAATTGTCCTCAATTATACCCGAGATCATTAAGATGTGTAAGACAGTGTATAGTCTGGTTTATTATGTATGCATTTATTTATTTTTGGTGTTCTACAGCAGGGAAACAGACACCTTTATGTTACCCCAGCTCAGTAAGTTCTGCCCGGGCCACAATGCTCTTCAACCTGGGCAGTGCGTATTGTTTGAGGAGCGAGTACGAGAAAGCCCGCAAGTGCCTCCATCAGGTAAACATTCATCTCATGTGAAGCACTCACATTTATGTGTAGTTTACCACTGAAAAACCACAATAATGCAATTATCTATCTGGACACTACATGCATACAGTTTTTTAAACACTCTCTAACCCATTTGCTTTCTGATTCCCGGTTATATAGGCTGCGTCAATGGTGAACACTAAGGAGATTCCTCCGGAAGCCATTTTACTGGGCGTCTACTTAGAACTGCAGAACGGTGAGTCACTCGCACAGGTTTTAATCACACAGTGCCTGCTGAGAAATGTCTCTATATTTCTTGAGGGTGGCTGGTCACCTTTCCTCACCTGGAATCATTTGTCATTTTTTTTTTTTTTTTTTTTTTTTTGATTAATGTTTTAAAACTGTGATTGTTGCTTCCACAGGAAACACACAGCTGGCCCTACAGATCATCAAACGGAACCAGCTCCTCCCCTCCGTCATGCCCATCTCCTCCCCAGACCTCCGTAAGAAACCACTTCCCTTCCAGTCATCACAGCCAGTACAGCCCATACAGACCCCCTCCTCCTTTACACAAGTACAGCGCAAGTGATACCACTGACACAAACCCCTAAAAACATGCACAAACACATCTCTTTTTTTTATTTTATTTTATTTATGATGCTGCAGCAACCAAGATGGATGATGGGGGGGAAAAAACAAGCAAGAGAGTTGTATACTGGTTGTCTGTGGCAGTCGGTTAGAAATATGTATGTGTTTTGGGGTCTATGAAATTATAAATAAATTTTATTTACACTTGTTAGTGGTGTGACATTAATGGGGTCAGTGACGAACTGCCATATATGAAATTATACAGATTATGAGTAAATTATTTCTGGAAAATCTGCATGGAGCCCTTATATTGCGATAATCAAGATCACGTGGATGTTAAAAATCGATGGACCAAAGGTCACTGTTAAGATGTAATTAGCATAAAATCATGGACACTTGTCTGACATCAGTCATGGCAAATAAAAAAAAACCAGTCCTTAAACATGTAGAAGCTTTTAAATATCTCAATTGTATAACTTGATTCCTTCTCTACTGGTGCATAAGACTCAAATAAATGTCCTGATTTCTTAAAGCTCGTCCCTGGCGTGGGTGGACAGATGTCGGCTTTCTTTCATGTGTGGTCTCTCCTTTTTTGCCCTTTTTCCTTAGGGTGGCCCATCACCTTTCTCATGCAGGGTCTTTCTTATGCTAAATCCCTCTGCCCCCACACCCCCTCTTTTTCCACCCACATCTCTCCCCATTGTTTCTCTGATCTGACGTCCTGTCAATGATGCTTTGGACTCGAGAAAGAGCTCTTCTTTAAGCCTTTATGGGGTTTTTTTCCAGCCAGATGCCAGTGCCAAAACGCAGCTCAATAGATTGTTCCCCAAGAGGCTTTTTCATGTTCGTAAAAACACATTTTGACTATTTTTACTGCATCATGGATAAGAAAGCTGTGCAAATGCAGGCAGAGGTCAGAGGTCAACTGTTGGTTTCTTATAATAAATACAGCTGAGCAAGTGTTCTTATTTATAGCCATGCTGTTTTATGCATCCTTAAAGGATAAACTGGGATTTGTAGGTGGGTGACCCCTTGGAGCGGCCGAAGATGAATGATATAGATGTGAAGCGTGAATCTGAGCTATGTGTACGGGTGTGGCAACGTGCTACCCAAAAAAAAATAAAAAATGACACGTTCCCGAGATGAGTGAGCCATAAACTTTAAACATAGCGGAGGGGAGAAATATTGCTGCTGTGACTTGTATTTATTAGTTTTTTTCCACAACAGCTACATCTCCTTGTCCTGCTGTTAAAATAGAGCATATTTACAAATATAAATAATCCTTTGAAGTGTATTGTATGTTTTTATACACAACGGAAATAGCCTGTATTTGACCGAAGTTCAAGAATCGTCAGCAAGCTGACTATAGATAGCGATTGAATGTTTATATGATTGTAAATGAGTGGGTCGCTAAATCTTATTTTGGCTGAAAATAAGATTTTCCCAATAAATATGCAAGAATTAACCTGGTGTCCTCCATTCCTGTTCTTTCCAACAACAAAGCACTTGAATGCGACAAGCTCGTAATCGCAACTTCAGGAACAGGAAGTAGACGTGTTCAGATTGCACGTGAAAGCAGCATTAGTGAGTGAGTGTCGCCTTTAACGTATGACAAGATTGCAAGCTGATGGGGAGTTTATTTTATTTATATATATATATATATAACAATACATGTGCGAATAAGATACTTCAGCTGACAAAAATGTTCGGGAACCCCTGCCCTTGGCAAATGCCTGTTGGTTATCCGTGATCTGTGGCTAACTTAGAGGGAAGAAGAATAATTTGCGAACTTAAGCTGTTTATAAGTGGTTTCACTCACTAAAGGCAGCCGTAATGTATGTGAACGGATCTGGATCATGCAAATAGACTGATAACATACTCCAAAAACTTTGAATTAAACATTCCAGCCCAATTGCACCTCTTATCGTTATTTACACCCGGAATGGCTCCATCTGCCAGACGACAAACATTTTCCTGCAGGCTCAAGCTGACCTTCTGGGCTACGCCCTGCCCCGTTCTGACCTTTGACCTGTTGGTATGCAGGGACGCCCATTTCTCAAACAGCATTGGTGGCCTTAAGAGGCTTTTGTTAAGTAATTTAGACAAAACAAAGACTCCTTGTGATAGTACTCTTTAAACAAGATGACAAATATTTCACAGAGTGATTTAAAGTGCAGTTACCATTACCTTGTCTTTAAATGCTATCAGAGAAAAGATCTTTTTCCATGGTCTCTTTCATTAAAGGTAAACGAATGAAAGCTCAGATATGGCCTCAAATACCTCCCTTCCAGTCGTCAAATGTCGTATACGGCATCCTGAGGTTGCTTACATCAATCACAAGCAAGAGGGGTGTTCCTTAGCTGTCAGCGAAATGCTCCACCGTCATTCAGAACAAAGAAAGCTCCTCAGACTGCACATTTCTAAACTACATTGAAAAAGGTTTATTGGATTTGTCACTATATTTACAAAAACAGTTTATCTACAGGAATATAATCAGTTTGCTTTGTTCCAAAACCTGTCTCCCTTTTGACACCCATTTTTAAGACCCGGGGTATACTTTATTTTCCACGTTCAAAGGCTGCAACCTTCGAAGGACTCGGACTTCAAAGGCCACAAAGCTCAGACTGAGCGTTGGTAAATAGCCTATGGAAGAGTGTTATTGTTGCCTAGCAACTGTGACATTTTTTTAAAAGTTAACGCAAACAAAACGGGGTTCACAACCTGTCTAAATATGTTAACCTTGCTCCATTTATGTACACAAAGAGTTTATACTATATAAAATCATATCTTGATAAGATAAAAGTAAACATTTGAACCGCTATATATATATATATATATATATATATATATATATAAACTCCATTTCCTGCAAAACGAAGGGGCGCATTTCGAGGCTACATTTGAAGGAGCCTTTGAATTGGGACACAGCAAAAGTATATTCCTTTGACCATGAGCACGAACTAGTGGATTTCGTTCAGAGCACATTTGAAAGTCACTAGAAATGTCGACTCGGTTGTATTTGTTGCCCAGCCCTATTTGTTTGAACCGCGAGAGGCGTCAACTCTCACCTAAGCTTACACTTCACCTACATCCTACGTCATCCGTTGGGTCAGAGGTCACTCTTCCACTGGAACTAGACTCTCGTTCGGCCGTTACCGGAAGCCACTGTTTGTGGATACATCTTACAAAAACGCATCGCTTTACTTCAGAAGGCTTTATTAACCTCCTGGAGCCATATGGGTTACTTTTATGATGGATTTTTAAAGGCAATCTAAGCCAAGGTACCATTTACTCCCATTATAAAGCTTGGAAGAGCCAAGATATTTTTTTATATAACTCTGTGTTTGGCTGAAACAAGACAGTCATATGCACCTAGAATTGCTTGAGGGTGAGTAAATTATGGGATAATTTACATTGTTGGGTGAACTATCCCTTTAAGTGCACATCCAAAGGGCACTTTACTATCCCATAAGGTCTCTGGAGAGGATTTGTAAATGGAGGAGATACATCCCAACTGACCCAACTGCTTTTCCCCAGTTCTGATTGCCTACACAAAACCCTAACCTTAACTATAGTAAACCGTTGGTAGAACATCCAGATGGATTGCATTTCTCTTTGTCGCGATCAGATCCATTCATAATTTTTCAGAACTCTAAACTGAGTCCATGAAATCTGACCTTTTTTTAGACAGGTGACTGCTTTAGTTGACCAATGAAAGCAGTTGTGGGGTGGGGGTTTGCGCTAAAATCTCACCCATAGGTCACATAACAATGCCAACTTTGGATGTATTGCCTGTCCAAATACCCACACTTGCGGTTTTTGCACTTGACCACTGTACTGTTTTTCTGGAAGTTTTTTTGAAGACGATTTTTTGTTTACTCCAAAGCTTCTCATCGCTGCACATTTTGTATATCTCCATCTAACACACCTGATTCAACTCAGCTTAGTATACACAGAAAAAGAGACTTGTGCTGCGTCTCAGTTCGGCCACTTATACTAATCCCTAAAAACATGTACTCTTTTTGTGAAGAACAAGTAGATACTTTTGAGTGTGTAGAAGAAGAGTAGACAAGATTTGGGACAAACTATCACGTCATAAAATAGCGTCTTTAACGGTTGCTCTCTGTCGCTTAGTTACACGCATCCTGTCCCGTAAACTGACCTGTCAATCATCTTGTCAAAGGTCAAATCCTCCACATTTAATTTCCTACTATATCGGAGAGAAATGCAGTAGCATGTTGATCTGCCAGTCTTTAATGCGGAGACTCTCCTCATATTCATGCATAAATATGCATTTACAAGTTATGGCCAAACAGATCTTTGTAAAAGTTCACATTGTTGTTGCAGATGAAATATAACATGGATAACATTACATAAATATTTTAATCAACGCCTTAAATGTTGATTATTAGTCACTCAAACCCCTTTATCTAACCGCTCTACTCAACCATCGGTCGCTCATATTCGCCGTGTTTGTAGTTCTGAACTGGATCCTCTTCCAAAGCACAATGGGTTGTGGGTAATATTAACCGTTATAGTGAGCACGGATCCACACTTCAAAAATCCACCGGAAATAGACCATCCGGGGACTTCTGGCATACTCTTTTCAACATAATATGCTTTGAGACAGACTTATTTTAATTTCACATACGGTTTAGGATGAAAATGTGCAATGGTGTGGGTTCCCCAGGACAGGTTTGAGAAGCACTGCTTTGCTTTACTCAATGGGACACACTTTATCACTGCATGATTGTGGTGCTTCATTTTCAAACACTACATATATCTGCACCAATAAAATGTGCCACATTTAACAAACAAATTATCCCCCAGTTTCACAGACAAGGCTTACGCCTAGTCCTAGACTAAAATCCATGTTCGTTTTAACTGAAAGCAACTTGCACTGATGCATCTTAAAATATGTCAGTGCCATTGTTTTGTCTCAATATACACACCAGTGATGTATTTTATTTTTCTAAGACATGTTCATAAAAAGCCACTTTTTTTCCACAGTGTTTAAAAAAAAAAAGTGTTTTACAGAAGAGAAATACAGTTTATTTATATAGCGCCTTTTAGTAAAGCTTTACTTAAATGCCCTAATTGACCTAAGGCTTAAGCCTGGCTTAATCTAAGCCTTTTCTGTGGAACCGGGCCTAAATAACATCTAATTAAACTTGCACTGAAAATTTTTCATAGACCTGATGCAAAATCGTGCCCAATAAGTTCCTGAATGTGATAAATGACGGGATAAGCTTAACCTCAAAGATCTAAAGTGGATTTAGTGTGTGTTAAGTTTACTGTACTGCACTTTGGCACTTCTCAGACCTGGGACTGTATTCCGCACTTACTTCCTGTTACATACATGCACTCTCGAGCAGCCAAGACCGCAAGAGTGGGTATTTGGAAAGGTCCATTATGTCCAGATTGCATTCATACTACACGCTTACAGAATGTACTTTAAGAAATGGTCACCAAGTAAGCACTTCATCAAATGTAGTACCTACAAACTGCGGAATTTAAAGGGCACCTATTATGGAATTTTGAAATGTACCTTTCATGTAGTGTGTAACATAGATCTAAGTGAACAAAAACATCCTGCAAAGTTTGAAATATGAAAGTGCACCGTATATAAAGTTATTGTCTTTCAAAAGTAAGAGTCGACTCGTCATTTTTATGAATCGTTAGAAGACCGAAGCTTTTTCTCTGACTAGATGACGTCAACTTGTCAAGTTATTTAAATACGATATGCCCACTTATTGCGCTCCAAGGCCAGGGGAAAATATCATGGCGACGAGACGCTGTGTTCTGAAGTGCGGCTCAAAAGCCAACTTTTTTCATCTGCCCAAGGAGGAGCATTTGAAGACTAAGTGGCTACAATTCACTATACCACAGAAGTATAGTCCGAGCCTTGTGCTTTGTTCGCGCCATTTTGAAGACGATTGCTTTTTAAATGCAATCAAACTTGGATTCGCGAGCCGGCTGATATTGAAGCAAGGTTCAGTTCCAAGTGTATTTGCATCAGCTTCCTCCTCCGTATCACAACCTGTAAGTGTTAAAACATAAAAGCAACAATTATTAATATGTAGCATGCTTATTCATTATTTTGTTTGTTGTGTAAGCACCGTTTAGCTTCTAGGTCTTCAATGACAATTGTATTGATATATGTGAAGTGTTTGTCGTTGTTTTCGGAGTTGTCTTAAAGAATAGAGTAATACCTCGTAGTAACGTAACTGCATTTTTTTTTTTGTAAAAACTTTATGTTTATGCATCGGGCTAACGCAAACAAAGACTGATAAGACAATAAGTATTATCTCTGTAAACACTGCTGGGTCATCTGACCAATCAACGCAGATTAGCGTCGCGCAGAGGAGGGGTTTGGAAAAACGAGTCGTTGAACGAATCATTTGGGAGTCGGTGAGCAAATCAGGTAAAAATAAATGCATATTATATACGAAAACAAAAGTGTTTTTTGACATTGCATGCACGTAAAACTGTTGTTGGGGACTCCTTAAACAACATTAGGAACATTTTAAATGTCATAATAGGTGCCCTTTAATCAACTAAGGAGAAACAATCAAAATATGCAGAGTCAAAGCCCTTATATTCTTAAAGGGAATTTGGGTAAAACAAACAGTGATGTCATTTTGAACAAAATCTGGCCCAAATGGTGTTTTGGAGTTTATTTTAGTGCTTTGAAACCGCTCACCAATG
This sequence comes from Phoxinus dragarum, assembly GCA_033366665.1. Taxonomy (NCBI): domain Eukaryota; kingdom Metazoa; phylum Chordata; class Actinopteri; order Cypriniformes; family Leuciscidae; genus Phoxinus; species Phoxinus dragarum. The sequence goes on along the minus strand of JARPMJ010000361.1, from coordinate 93,883 downwards.
TGACCTTTTCTGAAATTCTGTTAGCTTGTAACAAATCAACAAGATTTTTATAACAGTATAACACATGCATGGATATAAATGTCATTGTCTCTCTATATTACCCAATAAAATGTCTTTGACATTTAAACTTAGTTTTTATGATCAAAGCTCTGGAGTTTTTATTATGGGCAATGCAACAAGTTATGTTTACATTATCATATCTAAATTAGCATGATTTTCATAAAGTAGGCTTTATAGGATTTAAAAAGCAGAGTTTAGTATTCAATGGCTCAGTTGTTACTTCTACTTTATTAAAAAAGTAAAAACACTCACCACAAATACAGGATCCAAAGAGGTACAACTTTATTCGTAAACAACCAAACATTTATAATAATAATAAAAAAAAAATGCATAGGAAATGTTTAAAGTCCACAAAGACGAAAGAACAAGACTGCAGACCACTAAATATTTCATATAGTCTCGTCAGTCTTATTCAGAGTAATAAATGACTGTTCTGTTGCTTTGGTTGAGAGGGTGACCGATGGTGGGATGGCGGGTTATGAAACAGAAAGAGATGGAGAGAGTGGTGGGCCTCTTAGAGGGCTCCTAAGCCAATATCATCCAGGACAACTGACCTGGAATCAGCATTTGCTACTTTGATTCTACCCTAATCGTTGTATTTTAAAAGGCAAAACTGATTCCAGGTGAGAGCTTTGGGGCAGAATCTCCCCACACCTCTTTGCTTAGCCTGTCTCACAGCCAAGCCTCTTAAAAGCACTGTGACTTAAGGGAGTTTAGAAAGTATTGATGTACATATCAAATTTCAGTGCCAGGGACACAGGGTCTAAATGTCTTCTGAGACAGGCTGTTGCCCTCAAAGTTCTCGAAAACCAATGTTCTAAGCCTTAAGGCATTTCTGATCATCTCAAGGCAATGAATTTTGTAGCAGCCTTTGAATGCAAACACATTTAATCATAGTATATCCATCCATCATGGGGTTATATAGTTATAAAAATCAAGATAGGAGTGTGTAAAGAACACAAAACCAAGACATGCTGGTATTAAGGTTATGAATTGTTCACCCCCTCATTGACTGAACTGTGACATGGTTGAAAAGGATCCCATGGAATTCAATAACAGCATTTTTACCATCAAAACAACACACAAAAAGCTCATGAGGTACTAACAAATGATTCACTATCAAACTGTAAGAAACAAATATTGAATTTTTAATCAAATCTCAAATCTCTACAAAGCTACCTGAGGTGTTTTAATGTGTATACACATCTTTTTTTTTTCATAAGATAATACAATCATAAAAGGGTCTATGACCACACAATTCTGAACTTACATTTTCTGTTTTCCCCAGTAAGAAGTCATAAGCTGGAATACACCAGAAATGGTGACAAAACCCGTACAATTAGAGACCAGAGGTCCAAAAAAAAAGAAAAACCTGCAATGATCTGAAATTCAAAGACACCGACTGAGTTTGATAACAGCGACTTTCATGTCCATTGAGGCAGAAAGTATGTAGATGACATACGGTATCAGTCCTACAAAAGTGAATTGTATCTCCAAGTAGAACTTACACTTTCAATAGTATCCAAATCACTGGTAAAGGGGTTTTAAATAGTGGCTTACTGATCTCGCTTCCGTCATCACAACCCACAAAACGGCTGCCAAATATAAACGCTACCACCACACAGATGGAGATCAGTTTATCATTAACTGTGGGAGCTGGATTCAAACATTTTCCCATCTTTGGTCCTGTAGGGCACCTGCTCAAAAACTCGTGTTACACACAAAAGCCAACATCCAGGGACGTGTTCTGCGAGCGCTTCGCCTCTATGTTAAGATATTGACAGTGTGTTGAAATACAAGAATGATCGATGCCAAACATATTAATCTTTGGGCAAACGTGAACAATCGATTTATAAATACATCCACACACTGAGGTTTCATTTGAACGAGGTCTTTGGCAGTTTTCCAGTTCTGATGCTAAAGCTAAGAAGCTGTGGTAAGGCATCTGAATGGAGCTCAATGAGGTCCCTTACTCTTACTCTGTAAAGCTATCTAGAAATAGTACAATCATATAGTCAACCATTCACCACGACCAAACGAATGATATTCACGTAAATTGATTTTTTTTTTCTCGGTACATTATAAAAGTGTCCATGTTTTCTTCCTCCCTCCCCTTGTTTTCCAACATCCACCTGTCTTCAAGGACCTTTACAGCATGCAAAAAAAAGTTCCCTCTTAAAGAGAGCAGGGATTCAGGGAGAAAACTTTGCAGCTAAATACTAATCAGATCAAGTGTGATATTAATACTGTAAGACAGGGAAGATCTGTGTTGGTGGAAGCAGCAAATCTTTCATTCTTTATTGCATAAGCTTCTTACATCCATCAAATGGGTTTCCGTTACCCACGCTGGTCCTTGTATTCCTCTATTGTGGTCTAATGTGCAGATTTCTATCAATTTTCATAAATCTAACTGACTGCTTTCCACTCTTACCATGTGTAGAAAAAAGCAACATTACCATAAAATGCACATCTCTCGTTTAAACTGCAACATAAATATGCCTGATGATTCACAATTTGATGTTAATATTAAGTTCATATTGAGGTAATATACATAAAGAAAAGACCAGTAAAGAAAGATACACTTTATAAATGAAAAGCAAACGCTTAATGCAATCGTGACTTTCAGAATCATTTTTGGCACTTGCCTATTTCCTAGTCACCCTTTGGCAAAGACATTCGATTTCGATTTATCTAGCATCACAAAAGGCACAGGCAACTACATGCAAGAACGGTAATACTTATGACGGGACACAAGATAACTGCAACCTACAGGAAAACACTGGGGCAAAGCACCATGACCACTTTCCAATAGGTCATCCAGCTCTCCTACAATTTCTGATTTTAAATGTTACCTCAAGTGTAAAATGGAAAGCATCATGCAAATTAACCCCAAAGGTTCAAAAGGGTTGGTTCTGTAAGTGGGCCTGCCATGCATGTACGGTCCAGACAACAAGTGGGTACCACACACACTCTTACAGTTCACCCCACTTCAAAATATCCAACACATGCACATGATGCCCGCGAGAACAGAAACATACAAATAAACAACTCTGAATTTAGTGGTTAATGATTCTCATTGCCTCTTTGCATAACTTCATATAACTTGCTGAGGTATGACAACATTGGTGAGAGATACTTTCCTGTCATCATAAACTTTCATAAGAAGTTCAGGCAGACTATAATGGGAGAGCCATGTGCTTTTGTTCTGCAGTATACCAGTGCTATATATTTATATATTATTTTTCTTTCCTACTAATGCTTTGCTTCCTCTTTTTTTCCTTGTAATCAATTGAACACAGAAGCAAACAACGCTTTAAAGTGGTTACCCACAAGTCAGGCACAAACTATTCGATTTCAAACTGGGTTCAATTGATTCTTAGTGTTTTCAAATGATGTTACACTGACGGAGTAAATGGTCTCCCTGGAGATCTTTCTTTAAACTGGCACAGGAAGCACTGTAGGCCATGCTGTAATCAATAGAACAACAAAAACCAACTTGTGATCTAATGCAGCGGTTTCTAATGAGACTTACAAACTTGGCCTCAAAATACATCCAACATCGAAAAAGCACTATAAAAAGTTTCCCAAGTATGAGAGGAACTGGATTATATCCTTGTTAGCCAGTTATGTCAATCACGTGCCTCTATTTGAACAAATTTTACCTTGCCTAAATTGTTCATATGAAGAGACAAAAAAAATAAAAAAATAATAATAATAGAAACACAAAGATAAGGGCTAGGCCATTTTTACACTTAGATATTCCATTTAGTGTCTACATTCTTTCAATTTGCCCCACCCCAAAAATAAAATAGATCTGAAGATATTCTTTAAAGAACATCCTCAATTTCATTCTTTTTTTTATCATAACACATTTAAAATAATCATGGGTATCTATTCTTCTGCAGTTGCATTTCTCTTGTTGCAAACTCTTGATTACATCATGAGGGTCCTATTAAATTACTAAATTCAGATAATTTGCCTAGTTTAGCAGTCTCTTTCATTAGTTATACAAAATTATTTTTTGGTAACTGCTTGCATAATTTTCAAATGGAAAAGACCGTAAAGTGAGGTAAATGTGTAATGAGGCTCATGGACCCAGAGGTATAATACGGTAAATGAGGTAAGAGGTTTAGATGAGGTACGAGATAAAGATGAAGTCTGATTTAAAATGTACACGAAATTCAAAAAAAAAAAAGAAAACATAGCAGTAGATATATCAAAAAGTTATCCTTATGTTTCTGCCAAAACATGCAGCTCTGTTTTTGTCCATCGCTATGAGAAACATTCAGGGATATAACTTGCGTTCTTTGCACAGTAACAATCAGGAAAAAATTGTGCGAACTGTGCAAATATCCAAACATTGCTTCATTTTGTTTTTGTTTTGTTTTTTTCCCCTCACATTTTACAAACAAACAAAAAAAAAAAAACACTGAGGTAGACGTTTCTTTATAAAACTTCACGGACTAGGTCTCTGCACAAACGTGAGTACATTCATACATACGCTAGATGAGGTAGGTGGGATGCAGAGAGAAAATATTTCAAGAATGCAAGAAATTCCCTGAGAAAAAAAAAGAAACAGGATTTGAAGACACATACCAAGAGCAAAACACTCAGCTTGCAGCAGTCAAAACTGTTGTGCTGTAACGGCAAGCATTTGGTGTTACACAATCAATGAGAATCGTACAAAACTATCCACAACTGCTGACACCTTGCAAAGATCAAACTGCATTTGCTCATGATAGATGTGCAAAATCTCCTTTTCCATTTGTCCACAGCTACAGTTTCGTATTTCAAACAATAAAAGGTCAGAACACGAGGATTCGGTTGTTTCCAAAGTCCACAGCCACAATCATTCCATCAGGAGTAACGGCTATACCAGAGGGGCGATCCATTTGGCCGAAGCCGCTCCCTTGAGTCCCAAACTTGCATAAAAAGTTGCCATTGGGTTCGAACACCTGAATGCGATGGTTGCGGGAGTCAGCCACGATAATACGATCCTCCTGGTCAACGGCTACGCCTTGTGGGCGCAAGAACTGGCCATTTCCGGTTCCCTCGGACCCAAGGAAGCGTGCTGACTGGCAATCGGGCCTGATGACAAGCAGCCGATGATTGTTGAAGTCGGTCACGACGAGGTGGCCTTCCTGATTAAAAGCCACACCGCGAGGCGAGTCAAAATGTTTCCAGAGGGCACCTTCGAATCCGTATTTGTTAAGGAAAGTCCCGTCAGGCCCAAAGAGTTGCACGCGGTGGTTGCGTGTATCCGAAACCAGGATCTTTCCCTCAGAGTTGACGGCAACATCCCATGGGTAGTTGAATTGCCCATTTTTGGTTCCCTTCTCGCCAAATTTTACAAGAAACTGGCCATCGAATGTGAAAATCTGGATGCGGTGATTGTCCTTATCTGCTACAATGATTCTCCTCTGGCTGTCACAGGCGACCCCAGCCGGGCGGTCAAACTGGCCCGGTCGTGAGCCCAAAGTGCCAAACCTGTGGTGGAACGTGCCACAAGGCTTGAAGATCTGCACACGGTTGTTGCTTCGGTCAGCAACCACCACGTAGCCCTCCTTATCCACGCAGATGCCCCAAGGCCGACACAGTTGCCCGTCCCCATCGCCCTCTCCTCCGAAGGTTGCAATGGGCAAGCCAACACCGCCATAACTGCGACCGGACTTGACCATCACTTTGAATGGACTTCCCTCAATGTGCTGATTGCATACAAGCACCGAGAGCAAATGCTCACCCTCGCTCTTGGGCAGATAGCTGACTGTGTACGTTCCATCTTGGTGATCAGAAACATCTGCGCTGGACAGATTACCATCCGGACTCATAAGCACAACTGAGACGCTGTCACCACCGGACAACCGAGGTTCACCATCATGATCATAGCCTACGACAGTAAAGGAAGCTAGCTTTCCTTGCAGTGCTCTCTTGAGGCCTTCACCATGAGCTTTGGAAGCTGTGGCGAAGGCTCCACTGCTGATGAGGCCCATGGACTTGATGGCAATAAGAAGAGCCTGGTCTGGAGGGGGTGAACATGATGCGATCGTCTTCTTGGGGCTGTAGGAAGCAGCGGAGGGATTTAAGCTCCTGTAACTGATTTAACATGTGCTCGCGTGCTAGCAGGACATCTATGCTACGGCCTTCTTCTAAAACCTGCGTCACTGTGGCGATAGTACTATCCAGCTTGGTGAGATTCTGGTGTAGTTTCTCAACCTGCAGGTAAAGTGATTTTGCCTTCACCTGGCGGATCTTCTCCACCTGTGCAGGAAACAAATTTGGTTGCTGAAGCTTTCAAAAAGTATTTCAAAGCAGAGTCAGGACTATATTTTATACTTAAATATGAAGACAGACTTTCAAAAGGTATTATTATACTCCATGCATTAAATGTTCATTCATTCACCTTCCAGAGCAGCTCACACTCGCGCTCCTCCAGAGCTTTCTTATGACGTAGAGTGATCGTTTTTACTTCGGACTGCACAACCTTAGCCTTCAGCTCCACCTGTTCAGCAATGGCTTGGGCTTTCTCGATGCTCAGCTGAAAGAAATGAAAAGAAAGGGATTAGACACATGCTCCCTTGTGGGGAACCTTGCAATTAACTGAAAAACAAACTGATATATTAAGACTGCACAAAAATAGCTGATTGTACAATTCACTGCTTCTATAAATAGCTCCAGGGCACAGACTGTAACGTAACTTTACCGAAAAGTTAAAGTTTGCATTAATTTAACACAGTAGCAAGATAACCCAAAAACTTTGTGATGAATAATGGATTCATTAAATTTCTTCAGTCAATTAGCTGTTAGTTGATTACATCTTTAGAAGGTCTATCTTCAACAGTCTTCGACAAAAAGCACACAGAGGCTAAAGAGCTATGAAGAACGAACTATGCTGGACGATGGTGAACCTTAATGTCTAAATCAGGTGTTCTCAACTCTGCTCCCCTTTCCTGCTCCAACCTGGATTAAACTCACCTGCCTGTACCTCTCTAGTAAGACCTTGATTAGCTTGTTTCATTAGGGTTGGAGCAAAACTCCGCAGGATAGTAGATCTTGAGGGCCTGGTCTAAATCAATTAATTAATTAATCCATACAATTTGAACGGCATTTCAGAAGCATGGGTTCTTTAGGTTGTCATGGTTTACAAACTACAACATTTGAATTTGGATCTTGACAACTGTCAAAGTCATTTCACTTCTAGTGCATAGCTGTATGAGCCAATGGCTCCAAAGTCATGCATTTGTTCTGCAATTTAATTATTTACCACCTAAAAGAACATGAAAATATATAAAATTACAGCAAAAAGGTCTAAACTAATAAATAAAAATAAATGACAAACTCTCCTCCACCAAACAAAACAGCTAAAATGTCTTCATTTGTAAGGCTCCAAGAAATAATAAAGGCGCCCTTTGTGATATCACACAAAAGAGGGATAAAAACTATCCTGAATACAATGACCTCCAACATCTGCTTAAACCGCAATCTGTGCACAGTCCTACCTATGCATGTCAGCTAACATCTAAACTGCCATCCTAACATATCATAATTTTAATTTACATCCAAATCCGATTGAGCTTTCAGGGATTGCACTTTAATGTAAGGGGGCTTTCACACTGGGCACTTTTTCTGCGGCCCGAGTGTGATTGGTCTCGTTTCACACTCACTTGATTCCATCGAATCCTGGCGCATTTGTGTTCAATCTTACGTCATCACAAACGTGCATGGCGGATGATTGAAAACAGAACGCAGGTGAATGTATTGGGGTTTTTTTTAAATTAATTTGTGAACAACAGCGTACACTATGTGCATCACATGAAGGCTTGCAAATGGTCTCTTTTGAGGAGAAAGCTGATTCCGAGCCATTCATTTGTGGCTCTGATTGCACTCACTCTGCACTCTCTCCCTGGCATCCGAAGCAAATCATCAGCACTGCCATCCCATACATGATTTTTGAGTGCTTTACATGCTCTAAAACAAGTCCGAGTTGTTTTCACATTCATGCCAATAGAGCTACAGTTCCATTGCACCCACATAACAGCTTTCACATTACCAGTTTCCATGTGAACGTCGTCCTGTTTCGAACTAAACTGGCAGTGTAAAGCACCCCAAGTTATCTTTTTGGTCACTATACTCTCAAGCATTGTGTCATTTCAAAGATTATGGATGACTGATCATACAAAATGTAATCTGTGATGACACCTGAAATTCACACACATTGAGAGGAAATACCAAAAAAAAGTGTGGGAAAGAATGTCATTTACTGTGGAGCAGAAAACCAGATTACCTAATCTGAACCAAACCAAAAGGTTCAAAGAGGGTCCAGGGGTCTAATACATTCAGCGAAAACATAACAGCTTTACACAAATGATTTACAAAATCATTCAAATTTCAGGCTTTCTGGACACAAATGTAACAATAATAATGCTTATAATAATAATAATAAGTCTTTGCACTGAAATCTTTGTCTGGCATTGTCCTCTTGTGTTGCAAAAATATTCTGCAGCATTACCGTATATTATCTGATATAAAATATATTTATATATATATATATATATGGGCTGTGCAATATATCGAAATATCGCAAATGTATATATCGCAATATGCATATCGCAACAGCTTGCAATAAATTGGGTCATGAACAAAAGACAAAGTTTTTTTAGCTTTAATAAGTATCAGGATATATTTAATTCATACAGTGAAAACTAAGCAATGTTTTATTTTTATATTTTATGATTCAGTATCTTTTATTAAATAAACCTAATGTAGGATAACCTGAAACCCTGTGGTTTACACTGATGTTAAAATAACACTTCTTATGCTACAGTAAAACACTGATGTTCACTTTCAGAAGTTATCAGGATGTTTTCTTGTCATAAAAAGAATGTGAAACATGTAGGTTTTATCATTTTAAATATAATTTAAGTTTATTTTACACCCTTTAAGCATTATCGTATCGCATATCGAATATCGCATTATTTAAGGAGTTATCGCATATCGCATTTTTCTTCAATATCGCACAGCCCTAATATATATATATATATATATATATATATATATATATATATAGTTATTATTTGTATATTTTGTTAGCAAATGTGTTAGCAAATTCTTTTTTTATCCCACATTCCATATTTGCAATTGTCCTCCAAGATATCCCGATTCTAAGATTGAGCTGTCAATCGAATGCAAACCAATCAAGGGTCAGATACGGAATGGGGGGGGAAGAAATAAGCAGCTGCAAAATAACAGGCTAAAATCCACTAAATGAGATTATGCAGCGCTAAGAAAGACTAAGCTGTCAGGGGTTGGTTATGAAGCGGGCCCTTCATGGGCAGCGTGCTCCCAGAATAGAGATTACGACCTCGGGCTGAAGCCATTGTTAAACTCTGCATGCGTTTTCAAACCTATAAACGTTTAGAGGCTTCCTATTTAACACCATCCAGTAACAGGATTAGAGGCACACTAGAACAAGCAGCCAATCAAGCGCATGAAAACACAGGTCAGGCTCTTTCAGCTGATGCTATAAGGCTGAGCCTGATAAAGCTTTAGGAGAGGTTTAGATAATTGTAAACGCATGGGCTATCTTCGGAATGGAATACTAGCTCACTACTTTCCAAATATACTACTAGGGGTGGACAATATGACAATACAATCATTGATCTTATCACGATTCTTTTTCACGTTGGTTTTTAAGACTATTTTGCAAGTCACTGAGAAGTTAAACTAATTTCCCCATTTAAAAATGTTTGCCTTACAATGTAACAAAAGAAAAAAATGAGCGACAGACCATTTAGTTCAAAGTAGGGGTGGGCATTACAACCAACATTTTATTATTTTAACTTCCGAGACGAGACAAATTTAAATAAACAGTGCATTAATATTTGCATCTACAGTAGGCGTATTTATTTACTGTAAATGGTAACATTCAAGAAATAAATTTATGTAAAAAATAAAACTACATCGACGTCACTGTACAAATATTAAAATAGATCATTCACCCAAAATTTGTATTTATTTTATAATTTATTCAATCTCATGTAATTTCAACCCCTAAAGACCGATACAGCTGCCCGTCCACTATATTAACTATTGTTTTTAAAGGTTTAATAACTTTTGAATCAAAAATCCAATCTGTATGCTTAAAAAAGGATTTTCCAGGCTTTTCAGTTATAACACATTTGTCTCGGTTTGATCAGAGACAAATCAGAGGCTCTGATTTTGAATTTGATTAGCATTGATTCGTCACAAAAACCCATGCAGTTATTTTTTTTATCTGAGCCAAACAGGAACAATTATTGATGCTTAGTCCCACCCCTGTGCCGAATTAGTTAAACAGCCATCTAATCAACCAATAAACATAGGTTTTGGTCTTTTGAACCACCAATTAGAATGTTTCTTGTGAAAGTATTTGCATGCATGAAAAAAAAAAAAAGATTTGCAGAGCACTCTCTGACAAAGTATAACTTTGGCATAACACAAACCAAAAACAAGTATAAAGCAGCGGTAAACATCGGATGAGGCATTGAAATGTATGTTTTCAAACGAGTCGCTACACAATTTCCTGATGGAATCGATTTCGACGGAGATAACTGCCACAGCCAAGAGATCAGTTGGGTTTTTGTAATTACTTATATAGCTTGTGAAAATCATTTGCACTATTTGTATTTTTGTTGTACAATTTTCACAATTGTTTTTACTACTTGCTGCACTGTGTTTTGTTCAGATTGAAGAAAAAAAAACATGAATTCAACATAGAAATACACTCAAAATGTAAAAAAAAAAAAAATCTACTCTACTGCAAAAAATATCGTTCTTGTAGTTCACCCAAGAGGTCACGCCGTGACGCATCAATCTGCTGCTGGTCACACGTGTTCACGTGATGTGAATTCGCAGCTCAGAATTCACCAAACTTGAATTTTGGAACATCAAAATGCAAAACTTTTTGCATGAGCTTTCGTTTCCGGGTCTGACACATCCGCATTCGTTTGAATGGAAGTCAATGAAACAAAAAGTGCAGTGTGACCCCTTTAGTGATATTTTGTATAAACTAGAGAAGGGGAAAAAAAAAAAGTCAAGTGTGGGTAAACTGTCGGGGGAAGTATTCAAATGTAAACGGCACGTTTGAAAAGCATAAACTGCCATTGGAATTCATTCTCTTTAGTGCCTTTAACTGAAACCCATCTCTTCTGCCTTTCACTTTCAAATTCACTTCGAGTTTCCTTGCCAACCGACTCCATGTCCCTGAAGAAGGATGGGTTTGAATAGTCCTAATAGGTGCCGTCTCTCCCCCACCCGCAGCGCTACTTTTGAGAGAAATAGAAACATTTCCTCTGTGTGCGACTAATGATCCGCCCTGCAAGGGCCATCAGGGTGTGAATAGAGGCAGTGACCGAGCACTGGGCCAGTGTCCCTCTTCTATTCTCTTCATTCAGGCCGAGTGGGGGTGACGCGCACAGTGATGCTAATAGAAAGTCAGCTTGATTCTACAGCCTCTTATTAAAAACAGGGAAGGACCCTCACTTACGGTCATGTAGTTGTAAGTGTGATTATGTGGGTGTCCAAAAACAAAAAAAAACAAAAAAAAAAAACACAATGACCACTACCACTGAAAATAAACAGGAAATAATTAACATTGAATGGAATATTAGAGACTAAATACAACTTTAATAAAATAAATGGACAAAAAACATTTACAATAATACATTTACTGTTGACATAATAGGGAAGTTGCACAATACGTTTTTAAAGCAGATATAATAACTTGCATTACTATTAAAGCACTTAAATGAAATCAATTTAAAATAAAAAGTTTCTTGGTCAGTAAATTTAACAAAATATTTGATTTAGGTATTGGTACAACTTTTCTAGATGGATGAATTGTACATATATATTCATATATTTTACTATATGTAATTTATTCTTGTGATAAAGCTATATTTTCAGCATCATTACTCCAGTCTTCAGTGTCACATGATCCTTCAGAAATCATTCTAATATAGTGATTTGGTGCTCAAGAAACATTTATTATTCTTATCTTCATCATCATCATCAATATTGCCAATATTGAAAGCATTTGTGCTGCTTAATATTTTTGTGAGAACCCTGATCAGGGTCTAGTAAAAAAATAAATGCTGTTCTTTTGAGATTTTTTTTGTAACAACACAAAAGATGAATAAATTTAACGATTTCTTGAAATAAAATTTTACGTTCTTACAAAAAAAGTCTTACAGACCCCACATTGTTATGTGAATTGCAGTAAAGACAACAGCTCAACATGACACTGAAGAAATGACAATGACAGCGGACTGTAAAGTCACCACACTAAACACTCAATTATATTTGTAAATCTATTTATTGTCCTTTGATTACCAAAAGTAATAAATAGAGTAAAGAAAATGAAGCGAGTGGAAGTCTTGTTGCACTTGGTAAAAAGACACTGAGGTTTAAGTAAAACAGCAGGAATGATAAACCAAAGAAGAAAATAGCCAGCAGGTGTTTGTGCTGATGTCCGTTTATTAGAGACTGTTTGTCCACTAACCTGTATGGCCTGTCTGCCCTGCTGTGCGTCTGCGAGCAGCTGGATTGTCAGCGCTCTGGAGTCCTGCAGTGCTTCCTGAAGGTAGGTGAAACTGTGACCTGCGTGTCTGCCCAGGCTGCACTCCCTACAGATCGGCACGGAGCAGCTGTCGCAGAAAAAACGCAGCACCTGTGAACGGAAATACAAACGGTGTGAAATTAACGGATTTGCAGCACAATTTATTGAGTCTTCGAAGAAATTCACATGCAATGTACTGCAGTCGAAGACTCAAGCAGTGATAATGACGACGATAATCCTCCTATAATGTGTTTTTGGCAGGGGATTGACTGGATACAAACATCCTGTCGTTTATGAATCTTGTTTTAAGGTCACTTTTTAGAAAATCTTTAATTTACATATAAACTTCATAACCTGTACGTTGATGAAAACGTAACACAATGCACTTACTGCCGTTCTAATTACAAAACACATGTCCAAAATTCTCAGAAATTCGCTAATCGAAAACCCTCTGAACTTAATTTCAGCTTGATGTTGGTAACATGTCAATATGACAAGTGTCTCACCATATATAAAGCCACATTATAAACTTTAATAATGCAGTGTTTCATAAAAAAATAAAAAATAAAAAAAATTCCTGAAAAATATTTGTTTTGCCTTACAGCAACAATATTTAAATATTTTCCTTATAATAATAATAATAATAAAGGATGCTGGAATTTTTCAAATTACTAAAAAAGGAATTTAAAACAAAAAATGTGACTTGCTTGAAAGACTTCATTTGAATCCAAAACGGCAATGGTTTCCGCAGGCAAGACTGACATGCAGTGTGATGTGATCCAAATTGTAAATGTGTTCCCCTAGGATTTATAGTACAAATAAAATAAATGTAAAATGTAATTCAACAAGTGTGAAAAGGAAGCAGGCAGTGTGTGAGATGTAATCAGTGTATGTGAAAGCAAAGGCCATGCTTACACTAAAACCATAGAGCTCATAAACAGTTACATTGGTCAACTGCCAAGACTATAAATGTTTACATGTAATAGGGAGATGTGTTTATCACGTATATGGTTATAGAAGCGCACTCAAACCAGCACATTTAACTCGAGAGCAAACAGATTAAAAATTATTTTAATACACTTGTGTTCATTACAATGTATTACATTTATTTTATATCTAGACTAGTAGGGATGAGTCCCAATAGTCCAACACCAACTAGTCAATTAGCCTACTGGTAACTAGTTTACCTAGTGAAAAAAAAAAAAAAGTTAATTTTTGACAATTTTGAATCTAAAATTAGCCTGACGACGTGCTGTGCTTTAACTGTTTACATTGTGTTGTCAAGGTTTTGCTTTCTAATCATTCAGACAGCAAGTCAATAAATGGTTTCATAGCAAATATGTAGAGAATCTCACAAAATGCTACTTCCATTCATGCATAGTTTCAATAATCAAGACTACTTTAATTCTGCCACAAACTGAACATTTTATTTAAACCAGAATGCCATGATATGCAACAAAGAATCTGAAGTCTTTCAAATAACTTGACAAAGTAAAAGATCTCCCCCAAAACAGGAACTCAGCCCTGCTTCGGGTTTCCTGTGTTCCGACAGCCTGCTGATGGATTGCTTGAAGTCTATTGTTCTGTCAATCCTCTGATCCATTTGGGAGTCACTTCATAAGACTTTCAACCAAAAGAAAAACCTTCTAACAAACCTTCTAACTTAAGGAAAATAAATGAATACATATTAAATAATCTCAAATCCCCCCCCAAAAATGGTAAAAAATAAATATAGTATGTTTAAGAGAATGCATTGGATAATCCATTCAGGATCATTTTCCTGAGATTAATAACAAATCCAAAACCGTGTAATTGACCTGAACTCCATCTCACCCAAACAAATTCTTCACCTTCCTTAGGGTCAAGCTCAGTGTCGGGTACAGTGTTCATTTTCAAACCCCGCTTGACCGCCTTCCTGCAACCTAATGACTTTACCAAAGACCAGATCAAACGCTAATTATATCTCACTCGGCTATACGGCTGCAGCAGCTGCATGTAAATCTAGAGTCGCGATTCCACTCGAGTTACCTGCTCGTAAAAAGCGGGTCCCCTCTCTGTGGACCAGATGCTACAACTGCGCTAGTGCGAACGGAGGTCACATGGAAGCACTTTTTGGGAAGCGGCTTTTCAGAGTGACTGGAATTATCAGGAAGCAACAGAGAGGCGGAGAGGAAACCTACCACCCAGGATTCCCATGTTCCGATGGCTTTTCTCAGGCACAATGTGTAGCACAACTCTATTAGCAGCAGCTGATGGATCCAGCCACTTTGCATTAAGGCCCCAATATAGTCATGGGGAAGTTATTTTTTGTTATCCTCTCTGCTGGAAGCACTGAAGCAGCATTTATATGAATATATAAATATGTGATGCATGCTTTCCTCTCAATGACAAAATACTCAGCAGTGAGAAAACAGCAAATAAGAAAGCATCTGAACATAGTCTCACTCAAGGTAAGTCAGCTCAGGACATGTCACATTTATTTATATAGAACAATATACTATTTTAAATCAAGCAGGTTTATAGTATTAAACATGAGGAAAAAAAATCTACTACTAAAACTAGCTTTCCTTTAGCTCAGTGTTAAAAGCATTGCGTTAACAACGCAAGGTTGTGGGTTCGATCCCTGGGGATTGCACATACCTATGTATACATGTATAGGATAATGCAATGTAAGTCGCTTTGGATAAAAGCGTCTGCCAAATGCATAAATGTAAATGTACTATTTATAAAGCAGCTCTCCAGTGTGTTCATATTTTACTTGCGTCTTTCCTCGACAGACTGAATAAATGAACCTGAGAAGATGTCCATGTCAAAGAATGTGGAGCCGCAGAGCACACCCAACTATTACGCAATCGGCACGGACCGAATGGTAGTTTGAAAGTTTACTTTGGAAAGCAGTTTCAAACTCCCCAAAATGACTCCAAACAAACTCTGATTTTGTTCAAAATAACTTCACACTAATTGTTAAGTCCAAAGTATATTTTTAAATGGCGAACGGTTTTACTTTTTTTTTGCCATTATTACTTATTTGCATTTTTAATGGGAAATTGTTGTCCCCGGTGATGTGGAAAACCGCATGAGGGCATGGGATTTTCAATGGCTATGTGGCTGGTGCATTTTTTTCCTCTAGTGTGCTAGATACAGATTAACATCTTTCCGATTGGCGGCTTCTTTACGCTAAAACGGTCACTGTAAGGACTGGTATATGAATCTTTGACAAAGTACTCATGCTCCTTTTCCTGTCTATGCATTAACATCTATTATCTTTGCATCTTCACCACACCCATTGACTCTCTCAGGATTGGGGCCTCTTGTTGTGCCTGTGGCATCCACCAGTTTTCCTTTAAAACAGGTGTGGAAAGATAGAGTTTCCTCTCTCTGAGAAAAAAAAAAAAGAAAAAAAAAAAAGAGCAATATTGGGTGGGCCAAAAAGGTTCACCACCAAATCTCCAGTTTTGACATTCTAGTCCTTAGATATGGCTTAGGTCCCTCATTAAATGTAATTTGTAATTGCACACCAACACAAAATAAAATAATCACAAGCCAGAATCTCTATGTATCAGAATCTAATACACCACCTCTTATTAATGATTCATGCCTGTGCCAAAAATGTTGCAAGACAAAGTATGTGCTGCTGAATAGTGTTAATTTTGTTAAAAACCATGACGAAAAATGTATCGTCAATTACCTTTTTTTCTATGACTAAGATCATAAGAGAATGATGACACTAACGTCACTAAATAATAACTGTGACTATCAACATGCAACATCGTTGACAAAAAAGACGAGCCAAAAACAGTTAAAATATAAAACCTTTACCAAAAACTCGTAGTTTTGCTGTACAAGCCTCTACTACGAGCTTTCATTCATTATTTTTCTGCCTGGTGTTTTACTTCAACTTTGCGCTCGCGCTCTCTCTACAATGCGGAAGCGCCACTTAATTCTAAAAACAAAGACAAACAGTGAGCTGGAGTTTAGCAATCTCCATTTGAGACTGCTTAAGTGTCAATCAGTCAGTCTGCATGTTCGTGACTAAATCTGCAAACAAACCTTAAACCATTTAAGAAAAAAAAACTGAAGGTGCATCTTGTTTTGTAAAAAATACATCTCAAAAAAGTTGAAAATGACAGTTGTGATTATAATTTGAGCAAAACAATATTGATGATCAATTTAACCATCATGCAACAAATGTTTTAATTGACTAAAACTAGGCTAAAATATTCAGATTTTTAAGCCTGGTTTCCCAGACAAGGTTTAGACTAAGCCAGGATTAGACCCTAGTTTAATTAGGACATTTAAGTAGCTTTTATAAACGTGCCTTAGGAGGAAAAAAAACAACTTACTGGTCTGCATCTTGAGACACAACAATGGCACTGACATATTTGTAGATATGCCAGTGGAAGTTGCATTCCGTTAAAACAGCTCAAACATGCATTGTAGTCTTGGACTACTACGCTTACGCATTTGTCTGTGAAACCGGGGTTATGTCGACTAAAAAGTCCATTTGACAGGACTAAGACTAAATTAAAAATAGCTGACAATTTTTACTAGCGCTGAAGACTAATAATTATGAGTTTATTCAAATCCATGCATATGAGCAATTGTAATCATGCATGCATGCATTAGAAACTACAAAAGTAAACTGTTGCAAAATGCATAAAGATGAAGAAAATAAATGTATCTGAACAAATTCGCAATGCCTTGACCACATTGGAGCACACATATGGGTTCACTTTAGCTTTATGGCATGACAGAGAACATGCCTGATCTGATTTTGTTTTTAAGTGATGCCACGTTACTGCAGTATAATACAAGACATTTGAAGTGTATCTTAATAATTTGTGTATCACAAAATAGAAATACTATGTAGCAGATCATGGTCCAAGTATCATAATATTGGATTGTGAATCTTAAAGTGATTTGCACCCTCATCATGACCGAGTGTTCTTCGGTTGCAAAAAAGGTTTGCAAGAAACTAAATCCAACTTTCCTTTGTTTTTCACCATGACAAAGTCCAGTTGAGGAAGAGGGATTACCCATGGCAGACCTGTTTGACAGAACAACTGCCATCATATCAAAAGCTACAAAAAAAGCAGATGCATATGCTGTAAGAATGACAATATAACTTTCAAGATCAACAATTCTATTATAATGCATTTTTAAATTATAGCCACAACGTTTCCCATCTAAATATTTTTAGTTAAATTATATACACCAGCATTAAATCTAGAATGACAGGCAATGGTAGGTTTAAAGTCAAGGCTAAAGGGCAAAACTTTGTTTAAAGACCACAGAGGACCACGCTAATTTAAGCACTATGAGGTAACCGTCAGGCAAACTTAAACTGCCCTCTGCTTTTCAATCTTTTTTTCTGGGAAGTCACACATCCCCTTTGAGGTTCTCTCTTTTCCCAAAACACACATGGACAAAATTTTCTCTCTCTCTACACACAGAACCACATGGCCCTCCACCCTTCCACCCGCTGTGGGAGGTGTCTGCCCATTTAAATGGCCTTATTGGCTGCTCACGAGGGGCAAAAACAAAATCAGCTGGCCTCTGGCACATTGGATTCCGGAGTGCGCGTGTGAAGTGTTTTAGTGAAGCGTGAATGAGTTTGTACAGACATGCCGTGCAGGTGGCTGAGGTTTGGTCTGGTTTTACTAAATAAAGAGTTGTATTTCCTTTGCACTTTTAGTTGCCCATAAGAGAGGCTGGCACAACAATATATGACATTACATTAGCCGAGTCAACAGTCAAGCTTTGCTAACACGTAACCTCACATATAAACTAAATAATGAAAGCACTGTATCAGAAATAGTGGTTGTGCTAGAATGGCACTGGGATTGGATTGTATCAATGAGATTATACTTTGAGTGACAGGCCTCAATCCTTTGTTGATGTTGGCCTTTCCACTCGTTTAGGTTTTAAGAGTGAAAGCATTAAACTGAAAATAACTTACTTGCTAGCAACTGATCTCCAAAACAAAACTGATCTGAACAGTGGGTCTCAACTGTGTAAAAAATCTGCATTCAAACGTAGTCCGTATAAAAGGTGTGTATTGTGTTTGAACTGCTTTTGAGGATGGCTCAGGTTCATGATGCTGTCTGTTCCGGTCACGATTGTCAGCTCAATGACACAACTGTAAAGTCACACACATCCGCTGCCGCTGCCAGATGGACCATGACCATTTGACACTAGGGCAGTCACTTTTTATTCGATATTCGAATATGCATTCGAACATGACGTGAAATATCCGCAATTGAACTATAAATAACCGTTAGACCGTTTGTTTTTTATTTTATTGTTTGTCATCTCATCCAGTAGCAGGCGCTCTAAACATATTGTAGCATAGGCCCATGACCAAATCAAGCGAATAATAGCCCATAGCCACCCTGTTTTGAAAATGGAAGATAACGCACAGAACGGCTAACCTGAGCGGACAATTACGACCCCAACTCATCTAAAAAGTAGTGTCTGACAATATTTTGGGTTCTACACCGTAGATTGTAAAGGAACCATTAAAGATAAGGTTCTTCTCTCAACATTGACGCACAAATACGTGTGTGCCAGGCACGTCTGTGCGCTCCGAACGTGTGTTCTCCACCGCGGGGAACATTGTCAACAAAAAGAGAGCCGCACTTGATCCAGGGGGCTGTTCCATAAACCAAGATTAGAGTATAAGCCAGACTTATTTTGGTTAGTCAGACTTATTGTAGGTTGATTCGGTTTCATAAAGCAAACTTAAATTAGTTCAAACTTATGCTGGGAAACTAGCCTGGTCCAGGGCAGGCTAACTGTCAGGCTAAGCCTCAGTTGTTACACAGATCCTCTAACACTGACCAATAGGAACACAATTACTGACAATCTCTCATACCATTATTTGACTATTAACCCGTTTAATCCCACCGGTCACAATTGTGACCGAATATTTTTTCTTATTTCTGGAAACTCTAAAAGTGTTGTTATTGGCTTTGGGCAAGAAATTCAACTTTTAAAAGAAAAAATAGATTGTTTTGATTAAAATGTATAAATGTCATGTGACTGGTGTGAAAGGTCACATGACTAGATCAGTTTATTTCCTGCTTGCACATCTAGAAGAAGATGTCTTCCTCACACTACTACAAAAAGTAGTATATAAAACACCTTAATTAACAGATAGAACTATCAAATTTTGTACATATATTCTTTAAAGGGTCTACTACTGATATATTTTGAGAATTATACTCCTGCATATATATTTTGCTCGTAAGACATGTACATTTGTTAACGGTCACAATTGTGACCGGTAGTATAACACAGTGTTTCAGTTGAAAACACAGGTTTTGGCTGTTAATCCTAGTTATCAATTGTTTATTATTACACAGTTTAAAACTATCAGATGTGTTGGACCTTCTAGACGTACGTGACCCCCCCAAGTGCTGTGTGCAGCAAACAGAGGCAATTAAAAGTGATTGATAGTGATGGATCAGATAGGGAGTACCAGGGTGAAACGGCCTATTTGCCAGGTAGATTATTGAATGGCGATGCAGAGGTGAAACATCTGGAGGATGAGGCAGATGTTCATGAGAACCAATTGGTGTGCGCCACACATCACCACAAACAACCCTTTCTACAATGTACGGCCCATCTTCAGTGCACTGAATGAGTGCACACACATCTCCCTGAAACTGGCCTATAGGCAGGGCCCAAGTGTAGTCTTTGGTCTACTCTAGCCCATAGAGGTCTAGCCGAACAAGCGGAAGTTCATCCAGGGTGTAACTTTGTCCATGACAACCTTTTCATCTCACTAAACCTCCTTCATGAAATGACAAAGCGAGGTTATGGATGTCTTGGAATGTATTGCGTAAATAGGCCTAATTGAAGAATTTGTATGAATTCTGACTATGGTGTTTCCCACCGGTCACTATTGTGACCGAGTATAAAACCTAATATTTCACAAACTTAACCAACATAAAATCAATAAGGGCATAAAGTTTGTGTGTTAGGGAGGTCTAAGGAGTAAAATGCATGTATTCAAATTGCAAGAAAAAATTTGGGATTAAATGGGTTAACCACTATAAGTCCAAAAATAAATATACAGTAAAGAAAATCAACTTAAGGCTACAATCATAAATTAGACAATATAGACCTAAAAACATATACATGTCGGGGTTTATACATACATATATATATATCCTACAGGTTTTCTTTTCTTACTGGCTGAATGTTTTGTGATTTAATTAGATAGTTTTAAAAATTAAACACAACATTTAAAAGAAATAATTACTAAAGCACAGTATACATTTAAACTGGTAAGATGAATCTAAGCTTAATTGTATTGACCTACACTTGATTTACCCCATTACAATAGTCCCTTTACAGTTATTATCCTAAAAATACACTAAATTGTAGGTTTAAAATTCTAAATAAGGCACATCTAATGTCCAACAACCAATATTTTAGCATATATATATATATATTTATGTACTTTATTATGTCTTTCAATTCAAATACATTTAACACAATTATACAAATGGACAGTTCCTTTAAAGACATAATATTTCCCCCCAATAAATCTTATTTTTCCTTCTACTTTTTTATTTTGTGATAATACCCACCAACACATAAAAACAATTAGAACAACAACCATTAAGTACATAGTTAGACACTTTTACATATGAAAAAAATAGAAAAAAATCAAACATTCACATATTTATATCAAACTCTTATAATGACACAATTCATAATACGTTATTAAAGTAATATTATTTAAATATAAAATATTAAATAAGTAAATAAATAAAATAACAAATAACTAGAATTAAGGGAGGGAAGGTTATTTAGTTATAGGCTAATATGTATTCCTTTATTTTATGGAATATTCTTTGATTTGATTGAGTTGCACATATCTTTTCAAAATGTATACTTTTGCTCTTAATTTCATGTTATCCTCTCCATAATGCACTGTATAAACTAAATCTAACCAAACATTCTTGCTTTCTCCAAAAAAAAAAAAGATTGCTTTAAAAGCTGTAATTCTCAGCATTCTAATTAAATAAGTATCTATATAAGTATCTAAATAAGTCATCTTTTTTAAGTAGCTTAGGTCCTAAACTCAAAACTATATTTTGTATCTTTATTATATTTGGTTTCTTAAAAATTTCTTCCCTGAATTAGGCCTACTTCTGTTCAATTGTTTTATTAGAAGTATAAAATATATGAGTTTAATGAGATAGAAGTTCACTGCAACTGATCCAACATCGTAAAGATAAATTATTATAATTAGAAGATATTTCTGGTGTTATAAAATATTGCATAGCCTATTCATTTTCCAAGCAAAATGTATATTAGTCAGAATTATTGCGCTACGATTTGGCGCGCATGCGCGCAGCAGCGCTCGTTCAATGTGAAGTTTACAGCAAAATGGAACTATATTGGCACGACTTTCTAAGATTTTCAGATGGAGAATATTCCGGTGAAATGTAAGTTTTGCAAACACCATGTCTTAAACGCATAAAACAGCACAAAATATATGCAGTTTGATGGTGGATCGATTTGATCTGATCGACCTCCAGGGCTGCTTAAGAAACGCGTGCACACGCAGTTATCTAGACTAGATAAACCTGGATCAAATTAGTGGGATTGCGTGAACTTGAATTACCTTTTATGAAACCGCTTTAGCCCCAACTTATTTGTTAGGTTTATTCAAGTCGGGTTTTGGACTTTAATCCCCGCTTTTCTAAGCGGCTTTTATGGAACAGCCCCCAGATCAAGTTGATAGATTGGTGTTTCTAGCAATCCTGCTGCTGTTTAAGTTGTCACGTTATTGTTTGTGAAGTGCTTCCTGTTTATGACTGTCAGACTGTTCATAAATTTGTGATTGAATCTCCGATATGGTGGGGGTTATTTTGGATGGGGGCGGGGGGTTTGATATCCGTTCGAATTAGATTTTTCTGAAAAGAGACAGCCCTATTTGACACGGCTACATCCGACTGCAGGTTTGCTATAAACCTGAACTATTACAGCAAATGAGGTCTCCTTTACTCACACTACCACTACAGATTGTGTGGTTTAGTTTCGGTCAGTGTTCAGCTGCTATGGAAATCCATTGAGTATTGTTACTGAAAACGGTGTTAAGTTTACATCTGCTGCTTTTGCTGCTTTTCTGGAAGGAATATTTGTCACCTGTGAGGTTTTCATGGCTTACATACCACAGGTTACTGAATTCTTCCAGGTGTACCGTGCTCACACTCCTTGTTTTCAGCAGGGGGATAAAGGTAAGGAACACCTTGAATGTTCCTATGGGACACAAAGTTTACTGATCCACTCAAGATTGCCAAAAGACGTATGCTCTTTTAGTGATGGAAAGAGATGGACTGCTTCTATCACGCTGCATTTCCATGCACAACAACTCCGGCTGAGAACACTGCTTCCTACACACACACTCATATCATAGACCTAAACGTGATGTCCGGAAGCTATTTGGTTAAAGTACCCCTGTACCCCATCTTTGGTCACCCAAATTACATATTTAAATGTTTTTTGCTGTGAAATTTATTTTGTTCATGCCTTAAAATAGCTTGAATGTAACTATAGTATACTCTTGCTTCATTTCGTATATGCAGATACATAAATATGCAAATAGCTCCGCCTCCACTCACACCAGCTCAGAGATCCACTCGGTCAACTTTACAGTAGTAAACGCTGCACAATGGCAAGTGGAAATACTGGTTTAATTCAGCCATGTATGTTTGAACAAGAAACTGATTCAGAAGAAGAAGAGGAAGAGTGAATTATACAGGCTCGTATACAAATCGATGTGTTAGAATGGTAATGTCTTTCATGTATCGCCTTCTACAATGTCAGACACATAACAGTAATTAATATGAGCCTTTTGCTTGTTGCTATTGTGTTGCTAATAATACACAAACCATGTTCCCGTTCGCCATCTCAGAGACAGACAGCTGCCTTCTAAAAATCAGCTCTCAAAACACTTTAAACAACTCAGAAAGTCAGTGGAGAAATGCATATAGTTCATTATAACAATATACATCATATACATAAATATTCACCCGCTATATCGCTAAATGTATTTAAAATCTATATCCCTGATTTTTCATATTTCCATTACCTGGCATCTCTTGAGACTCCCCTGCTTCGCAGCATAGTCATGATGATATGCTAAAGCCTGCCCGCACGTTGACATGACTGGTTACAAGGTAGTTTGTGACGTAAGAAACGGCAGCAATTTCAAACCGTGTTTTTGAGATGGTCTTTATGGTTCATTGCCGTTTTAAGGTGAAAATACTCAGCAATGGTGTTGACTTATGAATGTGTGTGTATCAGCTGCTTTGGCGTGATTATCAGATCAACGTGTGCGTATGGCTCCACGGCCTCCCGAGTGTCTGACCATGCATAGTGTACGAAGTGTATGTCACGAAGATCTGATGTGCTGTTCTGGATCTGATGTGTGGATGTGTTTGCATTGGTGATGTAACTTCTTTAAAAAAGGGAAAAATGTTGTGTTCATGAGTAAATTGCATTGTTGACAACTATTTTGAAACAGGAAGTATGAACAGTTGAAGTGTTTTGTAATGACAATGTGTGGAGAACTGAAGTGATCAGTAAACAAGATGGATTAAGTTTGCTACTCCTGTCTCGTGGGCTTCATTACTTAACATTATCCTATGTGTACAAATATGAAATGGTGAATGAGACCCAATGAGCTCTTCAATTGCTGTGCTGCCACTGATAAATGGAAAGCATAACATAGGCCAATAAATTCACAAATCAACTCCAAGTACAGGTTTTCTATTGACATTAATTTCCCTTAAATCTACACACAGTTTCTAAATATTTATTTTAATTAGCCTTAATATTAGGTTTGTTTCATATATTCCTGTATTTTTTTGTTACATTTCTTTACTTAAAAACGAATGTATTATATATTTATTTTGCCTTTATTATGACAGGACTGTTTGACAGTACACAACTGGATGAACGTTCTCAGATTGACAGCAGTACAAACATTAATAAGCGGTAATTTAAGTTTTATTGAGGCAAAAGTCATAGTTAATATAGTGAGAATTGGACCCTAATTTAAAGTGTATTTATTCAATTGTATTTGTTCTCCATGTGGCAGTATGCAGATCAAAAAAAATTATCAAAGTTGAAGTTAGTCCAGTACCCACAAATAATAAAAAGACCTCTAGACCCATCACTATCTTAAAACATAGTCGGCATACCATAACAGCTTCTCTGATGAGCTGCCAGAGGTTTCTTATTGAAAATTATGAAAGTGCTTCCATGTGGCATTGCTGGTATGTATTCTATGGAAATGGGGATAAGAAACTCCATCTGGATTGCCGTCTAACCCCTCAAAGCTCACGCCGGCACACACATCCAAGGAGACCTACTTTCCACATACGCAAGTAGAAATGTCAGAGGTGAAGGGTGAACAGCTGTAATGATGATGTCAGACTTGGAAAGGCCCTTGAATTGCTTGCGTTAGAATGCATCACTGTCCAGTGCCACACACTACTGTATTTCAGGTTGGCATTTCCAGCATCTCCACGAATGAAGCAATAAATTCAACGAGCTCACATACAGGCCAATACCATCTCAGGCTTATACAATTCATCGGCTGTCCAATGGATGGACTGGCCATGACACCAAAAGGTCTGTTTGTTGTCTCAATGTGACAAATGGCCAGCTACATAACTCTTAATAAAAAAATCTTGCTGTTTGAGCCTTGAAATAAAACAGCTGAAGTCTAGACGGAGAAGTGGGTCGTCTGGTAAAATTTGCTGCGGACTGTTTTGACTGGTGGAATTACTAAAAGTTTCCACAGTGGGTCCTTCTGAGTGCACTCCACTCCATCCTGACTGGCTACATCTGTCTTTCTTCCTCTAACAGCATTAAATGTTCAGACATATGTTGCTCTTTCACTGCATCCTGCTTTACAGCTCTGGGCAGAGCCTCTGGCCAGACACTTTTAAAATGCTTTCATGAAGGGCTTGGGGGAGGATGGAACGTAGTATGCCATGTTAAAACCATGTGTGAAGCTCTTTCTCTTAAAGATGCTCTTTATAAAACTGTACGGACTAGAAACGCGAGAGTGTTTTTGACTACAAATGGGAAAATATATAGAGGAAGTCTTATAGATAGCTAGATGTTGTATCAGTGAGGGATCTACTGCATAATGTGCTGACACACATTCCTCTTAAATGTTGCCTCAGTAGTAGGAAAACCCACTCTGCAAACTCCTCTTAACCCCTGAAAGACTCTTGCATATGGCTTGCGTCTTGGTTCCCGGGAGTCCAGTTCGTTTTAAGAGTGGACCACCAGATTCTATAGCAAAGCACTGAGATGAGTTCAAATGAAAATGGTTAAAAAAAAACAAAAAAACACAAAGGTAATGGAGTTCCTGAGAGGAATTAAACAACGTGTTCTAGATCAGTGCAATAAAACATTGATGGGTTACATATGGGCCTTTCTGTATCACAGGTTAATTTGATAATTTTTACAGCTGAAAGAGTCTGTCATCATTTGTGTAAAACCTGATTTATTGGCAATTTTTCCATTGCCTTTGATGGTAATACGATTTTTTTTTTAAAGCTACACTGTCATTTTTTAAGTTGATTCTTAGCAAAAAACACTTTGTTCTTTCAAAATTATATGAGCTCATTAATGTATAATTACCTCTACCAACTAATCAAGTATTCTCGTAAGCGTAGAATCTGCCATTTATAATACATACGGGTGAGCTGCTCGGATGGCAGAAGCCATGTTGCGCCTCCATCTTGAAAATACATTAGCCAAAGAGGGACATTCCTGGAAATTCAAGCTTCGCCTTTCTCGTTTTTACACTCAGTGGCACCGTGACGAATGCGAGGGGGAGATTACTCGCGATTGCCGGCAGATTTGAAATAATACGTAGGATACGTAATACGTAGGAGTTAAAACGCCCTCGGAATGGGAGGGGCTAGAAAGTAATTTAATGCATCCTTGCTGAATAAAAGTATTCATTTAATTTTTTTAACTTTTGAACAGTAATGTATAGCATATCAAAAAAGAAAAAGTTTGAAGAGTGTTGCTCAGCTAAGAGACAAGTTAGTTTTACACAACCAGACTTTTGATTCTAATATTTTCTCATTGATCAACTTTCAGCACAGGCCAAAAGCAAGTATGATCACATATTATGGAAACATGGAAGATGTCCAGCAAATCAACTCATCCTTAGCTCCAGTGACTTCGTGCTCTTTCTCTTAAAGATGCTCTTTATAAAACTGTACGGACTAGAAATGCGAGAGTGTTTTTGTTAAAACGCCCTCGGAATGGGAGGGGCTAGAAAGTAAGATTCAGTTGGTAGTCATATACAATTTCACGGCTAGATGGGAGTAATTCCTACACAGTGTAGCTTTAACTAATAACAATGATAAAAACAATTGTGCTCCTTAAACTGTGATACATTTCCTTTATGAAAAGAACAGATTTTATTGAAATTGAAAACTTTCACTTTACAGAAACTTTACTGTCACTTTCGATTAATTTCATGCATCCTTGCTGAATAAAAGTATTCATTTAAACTTTTGAACAGTAATGTATAGCATATAAAAAAAGAAAAAGTTTAAAGAGTGTTGCTCAGCTAAGCGACAAGTTAGTTTTACACAACCAGACTTTTGATTCTAATATTTTCTCATTTATCAACTTTCAGCACAGGCCAAAAGCAAGCATGATCACATTATGGAAACATGGAAGATGTCCAGCAAATCAACTCATCCTTAGCTCCAGTGACTTCGTGTTGGGAACTAAACTAAAGGGAAAGGAATCTGCATTCATGTCAGAAAAAATGATGGATAGTTCACATAAGAGGAGCAGGGAAGGGGTTGGTCTCTATGGTACTTCATTGACCCAACTAATCCCACATAGAATCCATTTTGCCTATTTGGGATGACCCCTAACCTAGAGCCTTAAGCAAAAGACGACAAGCTTTCAGATATGCTTTCCCATGCTTCCACTAACCAAGAGCAGGCAGTCAACATATAGCACAAACTAAGTACTATTCTGAACATCCTATGATTTAAAGCCTCAATTTTCACCCTGACACTATGAAAATGTCAATGGAGCCAAGCGCGACGCAAGTGTTTTTTGCTAGTTTCAGTCTGACGCTGTTATTTTCACGTCATGCGCCACGCTGTTTAAATAGCAAATGCATTTGCGCGCCCAGGGTGTGCTGGTCTGAAAACGAAGTGTGTTCAGGTGCATTGTTAGCGCGTTGCTATTTTGAGGAAACAGAAATAGACTGCGTCTGAAACCTGGTCTAAAGTCAATGGCGTGATATTTTATTTAGTTATTTAAAGAGCGCGTTAATAATGTGCGCCTATAGGCGGGTCCACAATGCGCATACACTGCTTATTAAACACACAGGGACAAACATGCTTGCGCACTTTTACCTCGCGCACGAGTAGTTTCATTTGCGCTCTGGAGAAGCGCTCGATCTTTCCACTATCAAATTCCGTCATGTAAATAGCGAATCCGCCATGGGCGCCAGCGCAACTGGCATTTAAAGGGAATGGGAGATGAGACTCTGACTGGTTTAACGCACATAAATTCCCGTCGTTAAACTAGCAAAAGTGGATTCGGACACACCCTAAGTGAATTTGCGCCCTGCGCTTTAGACCATGCACTTAGATCGTTAAAATAGGGCCAAAGATGTCTGAGGCTACTTTATGGATGTCAATGAGGAGAAGCTTCAATACACTGAATTCTGTACACTGACTTTGAAGAAACAGCTGATCACTTTATGAAATGACAGTCTGTCCAGATCTTCAATGCGTTTATCATTAAACATTCACCTTGGAGTGCGCTATATTCGGAAATTACAATGAAATAAATGTTTTATAAGAGAAGTCACAAGAAATTGTTTTATTACAATTTTATTTGACAAGGTAATTTACACTGCAAATAACGATAGACTGTTGTAAACCTGAAAGTCTTTCAATAACTCCGTTTCAGATTTAATAATACTAATATTTATATATATAAGCAATTTTGATAATCTGGTTTATTTCTGATATTTTTGTTCTGGCTAGTTGAAGTTCTGTATAGCCATTACTTAATTTAGTGGCCAAATTGGCTGGTGAGTGAAAAAGTTGATTTAATAATAATAGGTCTAATACTTTATTACATTTATATATAGCGCTTTTCTCGGCACTCAAAGCGCTTTACATAGAAGGGGGGAATCTCCTCCACCACCAATGTGCAGCATCCACCTGGATAATGCGACGGCAGCCATATTGCGCCAGAACGCCCACCACACACCAGCTTACTGGTGCAGAGGAGACAGAGTGATGAAGCCAATTAGTGTATATAGGGGAGGATTAGGAGGCCATGATGGACAGAGGCCACTGAGCAAATTTGGCCAGGATGCCGGGGTTACACCACTACTCTTTCGAAAGACATCCTGGGATTTTTTGTGACCACAGAGAGTCAGGACCTCAGTTTAACGTCTCATACGAAGGACGGATTTAAATCTTAAATATATGAACCGATGAGATCTATAAGTGTACCGAGTTTCATATTATTCCATGCAAGCGTGTTTGATTTATGGACCAAGTTTTCGGACCGCGTTCCAGGGGGCGCTGTCGAGCCCCCCTGCCACGCCCGGGTACCAGCTTCAGCCCGGCCCTGATGGCCGCGGGTTCTGACATTTGTGCAAAGTTTCAAGAGTTTTTGAGCACGTTAAGGCCCCCAAAAGTGCTCAAAAGGTAGTAAAATAATAATAAAGAAAAAGAAGAAGAATCCTAAGGAAAACAATAGGGCCTTCACCTTTTCAAGGCTTGGGCCCTAAAAAGAACTGTAACAGGCATTTTATTATTGGGTCATAGTTTTCATGGAAAATTATCAGAATTAAATACAAAAATTAAAATATGTTCTTACAATCGACATATTTTGTTCATTTTTGCTAAAACATTATCTGATTGAGATGAATGGGACATGCTGACAGCTTTCTCCAGATATATTAGACCTTGTTAAAAGGATAGTTCACCCAAAAATGAAAATGCTGTCATCATTTACTCACCATGATTGAAACCTGTATGAGTTTCTTTGTTCTGTTGAACACAAAAGATGATATTTTGAAGAATGTTGGTAACAAAATGGTTTCTTTCCATACTAAGAAAGTCAATGGGCTCCAGCAGCTGTTTGGTTACCAACATTATTCAAAATATCTTATTTTGCATTCAACAGAACAAAGAAACTCATACAGGTTTAAAACAACATCACAGTGTGTGTAAATGATGACAGAATTCTCATTTAGTCATTTATGCCTTAAGTGAATGTAAATGGGTGAGACAAAAAAAGACGAAGTGTATTGCATCTAGGCATTATGCTTCCAGTGTAAATGTATCCTAATAGACCAGTACTTTACGCAACAAAAGGAGTCGATAGTGCAAACTGTGGACAGTGCATGAATAATGCAAAGGCAATTACTTTCAAACAAAGAGATGGACACCATTAGTCCTTCCATTAATTAAAGAGGTGAACATGAGGATTTTAGATCGGGTTTCAGCATATTCAGGCTTATGAGCGCAAAATGTTTCACATCTGCAGATTTGCGATTCAAAAATATTAAAAAGCCTTCCTATTTCATTGTGTAAATAGGTCTAAGTAAAGGAGCAGATGTCATGATGGCTGAAGGCGCTTTTAAATGTAAACTCTAAATCGCTTCAGGAGGAGGATGGGGCTGGGTGTTACCCACCAGCCCAGTGCGCTTACACACACTACTGTTTGACCTTTGACCAGGAGGATTTCTTCACCGTAACACACACACACACACACACACACACACACACAGGAATGTAAAAAGCATCTAATGGCCAGGTCGGTTCACTCTAACCAAACCAACCAGACAGAGATGTAGACAATGATTAAGAATCGCACTGGTCTCCCAGGTGGCTTCTGGGAACTGATGTCATAGCATTCCACAGACCGCCTCAGAACAAGAGCTTCCGGTTTCCCCCCCACTGAGGTTTAACTCCACTCTCTACAGAAATCATTTCTATACATACACACACTGCTCTATATTCCTCTTCCATAAACAGCACATATGCATCTATGAAGCCAACAACACGCCACATAAATCTATAGCTACTATCTCAATTATGCAATTAAATTGATCCTATAAGAGAAACTATTGCTGGAAAATATGGCCTTGGCTACCGAGATCACTTCATGCTCAGTAGGCTACGGATACGACACTGAATTATGTCATGTTATTAGTCATGAGTTAGGCACTAAATCACAGTTAATTTGATCATAATGTCAGAGGAACATGAATAAGCTATGCTGTTTACAGCTCAGCGAAACCAGAGTCCTGCTGTGTGGACGCTGATGGACGGTGTGATGCGTTTCTGGCTGGTCCAGTGCATTGTGGACTATATGTGAGGGAAGCAGGATGAGTGCTCAACACAGCTGATGCCACCGGCATACAGACTTATTAACATACTATAAAAACTCCCAGCACATGGAGAAAATACACATATGTGATGAATTTATGTAGGCTTATTTTGCAGACAAACCAACAAAAGTTAATCTACGACGTACAAAATATATTCAAAGAGAAACATGGCATATTAAATATATTAATAATACTTATTTTGTTAATGTTGAAAGAAAATATGGAATGTAGAATTGAACTACGCAGTAAAACCATTATTGTTCAGAAGTAGTAAGTGTAACTAAGACCGTTTTTTTCAGTGAGCTTGCACTGCGGATGAACTCAAGTAATATCAGCCTTATTGATTATAGAGGGAGTGCTCTTTGACTGCTTTCTGTATAATCCATTCATATTTTAAATAAAGTTTTATTTTTCATACTGCTAAGTATACAGTGCAAATTTTCAGAAGGGACAACAGTATTCAAATTTGCAATGTAAGTGCAACAAACCTGTCACCTGTTATTTTACCCGTATTATGTTTCTTTGTTGCTCATTGTATTATTTTACTACATTTTCATTAGATACTTTTAATGCAATGTTTATTTAACACATTAGAATGTAGCTTTCAAATATTGTTCAATGGATTATTTACTTATAATCATTATCATTAAAAATGAACTAATATAATTTACTTATTTAAAATTTTAGTTAAATAAAAAAAAAATATTAAAACAAAATTGCTACAAATTTGGTACAGAAAATTGTGAAATTTGACTAGTGTTGGTACCGACAAATGAAATGTTGATAACATGTCAACTTCACAATGATTAGAGTTTTACAAGAAAATAATATTTCAGTCCTTCTAATCGAAAATTTCACGTTTAATTCAATGTTTTACTTGCCATTTCTTTGTAATTAACTGAGAAATTTAAACTTTTTTTGTTATTTAAAAGCAGAGGCTCTGTTCATTCTTTTGATACATGCATGTTCCGATATTCAATTTTGTGAAAATTGTCAAATATTTTTATACATAAAAAACAGACAATCATGTATATATTTAAGAAAAATTGGTTTATATTTATATATAAAATATTTATATATAATATAAATTATATAAATGTATATACAGTATATAAATGCAATTATTCCTTAAATATATACATGAATGTGTGTGTATTTATACATTATAATTCTACACAGTATACACACATATATTATGTAAACATAAACTTATTTTGGATGTGATTAATCACGATTAATCTTTTGACAGCCCTAATATATATATATGTGTGTGAGGTGTGATTATATATATATATATATACACACACACATATATATAAATCATAACTAAAATGATATATAAAAAGTTAAATTCTACATGTATGCTAAATTACTAACACCTGTGAAAAATGATTTCCGAATTAAAATAAGTATGTTTCTCATTAAATTAGTGTTGACAAGACAACACTAGGACTCTGTTCTCAAACAATCTGGGTTCTCTATGCCAGTGTGAAGTCCAGTGCAAAGGCCACAGGTAAAAACAGTGAATGTATATACGCCTGTGACGTTCGTGCAGCACTGGGCAATAACAGAGAACAGCATGTCCCGTATTAAAAAATCTGGAGGAAAAAAAAACGATGAAACAGCAGTGAGAGCTCTCACATCAATCTAGAAAACATATGGATGCCTGAAGCTATACTATACGCAGCTGCTCTGCATATTGCTTTGGAATCCATAACACTGGTAAGAAATATAAAGTGCTGTGATTTCAAGAAAGCATCATGACAGGGTGATCAAAGTCTGAAAGAATAACTTCCAACATGAAAAGGGCCTGTTATTTAAAACCTTCAAACAGATGCATGGTCAGGAATTCTTGAAATGACATGGACCTTTTAAAAACAGATATGAACCCTTTGAACTGATACATAAATGGAGATGATCAGTGTTTGAAGTGATATTATTCACAATTGTGTATTTCAATACAATTGCACTTCAATATAATAAGACTAGTGGTTTGAATAAATAGTAACTTATGATACAACAGATTATCACTATCAAGTTAGAAATAGGCCTACACATTTTATGCTTACCAACCCTATAGATATTTAAAACCATTTAGATCAGAAAATAACTGCATAAATAAATGTAAAGGCATAAATTAATCAGTAACACTTTAAAATAAGGTCTCATTTATAACATTAATGTATTAACATGAACTAACAATGATCAATGCATTTGTTACAGCATTTATTAATCTCAATTAACATTAATAAAAATACAGCTGATCATTGTTTGTTCATATCAGTTCCCAGTGCATTTTTTGTCTTTAAATATGTACTAATGAAACCTTATTGTAAAGTGTTACCAATTAATCGTTGACATTAATCATTTTAAATAATTTAAATTCATAATGATTGTTTTCATTATTATTTATTATCTAATTACATATTTAAAAAAGCTGAAATTATACTAAAATAATATATATATATAAAAAAAACTCAATTTAAGTTTTCCCAGTATGCAGAAATGAATTGAATTTAAATCAGCTTTAAGATGTATATATAATATCTTAAAGCTGATTTAAATTAAATTAATTTCTTCATACTTCATAGGCTACATGTAGAAATTAATTGAATTTAAAATCAGCTTATATTTATATACATATATAGGCCTATATATATATATAAAGCTGATTTAAATTCAATATCTTAAAGCTGATTTAAATTCAATTAATTTCTACATGTATGAAGAAATTAATTTAATTTAAATCAGCTTTAAGATATAAATCTGATTTTTAAATACAATATATATATATATATATATATATATATATATATTACACACACACATCTTAAAGCTGATTTAAATTCAATTAATTTCTAGAAACACTTACACTTTTAGTGCTGGAAAAATTAATTGGCTGATGTCTTTTTTTCTATCTCCGGAATTCTATCAATAACAATTTTACAGGCTTGTAACCTGCAAATAAATTTTAGATGACATAACCCCCAGATTAGTGGTCAACCAATATGATTTTTTTTTTTTTTTTTAAACGGTTCACTTTAAATTATTCCATATGATCCCCTAAATCTTGAATAAATCATTGATCGCAAAGTTGTGCATGACAACATTTAGTACCTGACTGTTCATATTAAAAGAACCAATATAGCAGATTATTTCATACAAAGCACGTATACAGTGAATGTGTGGAAACATCAGTGACGGTTCTTGGTGCAACCCGTGTGAGGTTCGAACCTACAACCTTCCAGTGAGCAGCTCGGATCTTTAACCACTAGACAAAATAATCGGAACGTGCAGTGAATTGTAGATCAAACTCACCGCGTTATCATGTTGCTGGCAGAACTCCACCCTCTCCTGGAACACATTCAGCATGGAGAAGCTGTTATGGAAGGACTGGGAGATGTTGACGGGGGGTGTTGGAGTTGATGGTGCGGTTGGCCAGGTGTAAGCTCTCCATCAGCCCCTCGATGAAGTGGTCTTTGGTGAGTCGGACCCTCTGGTGGGCCCGCACGCAGTTATCGCACAGGTACTCCTGGCAGTCCAGGCAGTGAGAGGTAGCGGGGTTCCCCTCATCGCAAGAGCTGCACTGAGGGTCCGAGAGGTGCTGGGGTCTCAGAAGACCACCATGATGGACCACCGATGAAGTCCGCCCGTTCTTGCCCTGTTCCTCAGCAGAGACCACCACATCCAGAAGGTTGCTGAACAGAAAGTTGGAGGAGGGCAGCGCGTCAACGCCTGATTCCGACAAAGACACTTTTTGGTCGCATGTGGGGCATCTGAGCTTGAGAGGGTCACCGGGGCTCCGGTGGCCCTCCAGGCATTGCCTGCAGAAGGCGTGCAGACAGGGCAGGACGTGCAGTCTCCTGGTGGATGAGGTAGATGAGGAGTTGGAGGTCTGTGAGGAAGAGGAGGAGGTAGATGAATTGGAGGAGATCGGAGCAGAGCAGCCGCACAGCTCCTTGCACAGCGGACATGTTTGCAGGTCCGGAGTCTGGGAAAGACGCCATTTGTGCAGAGGACCACAGAATAACTTCACACATAAAGACGCGTTAAGACACACGGAGGCTGCCGAAATGGTTCCCTGATCAATTCAAAGCAAGTAATGTAGTCATAGAGTGTAGGCTACATGCTGCACTGTGAGCTACATTCAACGACACTTGATATATGCATTCCCGTTTGATGCATTTAAATTGGGCGCTCTGGTTTTGTTGCCGCTCGCAGAACAAACTCTATACGCAACTTCTCGAGTGCACTTTAACCATTTGGAAAGCAAGTGTCATTCTGGGGCCTTATAATCCCTCGTGTGGGGCATTAACATTGTTGCGAAACATGAAATCCGCTGCGAGGTCCCTGCTCCGATCCTCCCCCACCGCCGCATGACGAGGGGCCAAACGCGCTCGATACACTGTCAGTTTTTCCCTTTCCAAACGCAAATATGTCCGTTTTCCATGAACGCGCTTTAGTCTACCATCTGCGCGTCATTATTCTCGATTCGCGCTTGCGCGAGCCGCAATTAAATAATTCAAAGTATGTCCCATGTAGCTCGTTAGCACGGAGCGCCCCTCAAAAATCCTGTTACTGTGATGAGGCTGAAGGTGAAAAAGCCCCTTTAACTTCTCAGAGTCCGCTAACAGTAACAGTTTGGTTGGGGGAATAAAGTAACCATTCAACCTTTGGTTTCCACTCGTTCCCGATGCTTCAAATGCAAATGCCCATATTCGTCTCGCGTTTGCAGCGCAAAACAAACGCTCTCTCCTCGCGTGCCGCTTCAATCCGCATTCATTTTCTTTGGGAATGACGCTCGCGCGTACGACAATTCTGCAGCGCGTGACCATCAAGAGAACGCGTCCATACTAAAAAAGCCCAGCGCGCACTTCCGCCTGAGAACACTTTAGAGGGGCGGGGTTTGTGTTGCGAGGAGGCGGGGGTTAAGCATGGCATTGACTAATCAAATAGTAGCCTACATATTCAGTGACCAAAAAAATAATTTTTTTTAATGGGCAGCAGAATACCTGGTGCTCAAACTCAAAGAGACTAATTATAATATCTTATTTAGGATTTATCCCGTAGTTTTTTTGTTTTGTTTGTTGTTGTTTTTTATAGAATATATTTCTTTTTTTTACATGGTTTCGTCTTTTGCTGTAGTTTTATGTATCTGCGCATGCGGAAAAACCCAGACCCTCTTTCAGTTAATTTATTTGTATAACGTATTTTAAGAAACAACAGAAATACCACAGCTTACGTTTCTCTGCAGCCATGTTTGTCATCCCATATGCCTATTATGTTCCTGCATGTGTCTTGCTCCTTGCCTTTAAAAATGTGAATAGGTTCCTTTGCTAAAAGTAACTTGTTTGACTGATGGTAATTTCAGCTTGTCAAGACAACATTGTAATTTTAATTTGGGTACATTTGATACAGGCTTCTAAAATAACTAAAACTGATATAAAAATCAATACAATCTTATATTACAATATTATGAAAAAAAATGAAAATAAACACAACACAATGACTAAAACATTTTGTTAAAAAAAGGCTATGTTATAGTTTATTTAATTTTAATATTTTTAATATTTTGATTGTTTTTAATAATATTACATGTTTTTTAATTGTAATAGGCTATATCTTCTTTTTTTTAAATAAAACAATGACTCATGATTTTTCTGCTCTATTTTGAAGGGAAATCAATGCTAAATGGTATCGAGCATAATATTTTAAGTTTTATTTTATTTTCCATATTTCATTTCAGTTGTTTTTTTAGCAACATCACTGGCATATATGTTTTATTATTATTATATTATCTTCTCTTTTTGTTTAAATAAAACAATGAGCATGATTTTTCAGCTAATTATGACGATGACAGTGTAATGTTATTTAAAAGGAACACAGTTCTGTTTCGGTGTCGATGAAGGGCTGATTGAGCATTATTGATGTGGCCGTGGGGTTATAGGACAAAAAAGGTTGGTAAACACATTCTAGGACATGAAGATCCCTTTGTTCTCTAATTATTTCTCATTAAATCTCCCAGCCGCCATCTCTCAACAGTACATGCTAATTTCCCACCCACACCTGAACCTATGAAATCAATCTCAACCTTTTTGTAATCGATGCTATACGCCTCCTGAGGGCCCCTCCTGTAATAGATAGCTACCACATGTAGGACTGGCTTTTGTGCGCATTTATGGGCACTTAGGACGGGGTGCTGGGGTGGCTCTTGTGACAAGGGAGGAAGCTTCTCGGTGGGGCTTAGGCTCCAGATGCAGGCTGCCCAATAAAGCAGTGGGATGCCAGGCTGAAAGACAGGGCTTTGGGAGGGACCTTTTGACCCCATTATTATGGCTGGGATTAGGGGTAGTGGAGGCTGCCCACACTCAGCTGCAGCGCTCTGGCCATCCCAAGGACATTCCATTGATCTACATGAGGAAAACGGGGGGTTGGGTGAGGGCAGAGGCTCAGCAAAACCAAGCAAAGCAAGGAAAGGGTCATGTCACATGGTGGAAATGACCACAGGCAATGTGGCCCGGGGGTTATGTGTACGTGCGAGGGTGGATCTGTGTAATGAAGCGCTGGTTCTTTCTCAGGCTCAGGAAATAGCTCGTCCTATAAACCATATAACGCTAATTTCTTAATCGTCAACATGATCAAAACTTTGCGGTTGTACACAATCTACTACATGCCTTCGTTTTTCTGAATTATAGTCACTGTTAAAAAATATATATTTAAATATATATACGATCAATAGGTCATGGCAACTTGGTGTTTTTACATTACTTTAACTCATCAAAATAATTAAAGCAATTTATAATTTAATTTAAGTTGAAATGACTTGTACAACCAAGTTGATTAAACTAAACTTAAGTTTTTAGATGGATTTTTTTTACAGTGTACTTTTTAAAAGGCCTTTTAGTATAATTCTAAAGACCTACAGAGCTTTGATCATTAAAGCATTTAAATGTAATCTTGCTAAGGAGATAAAGAGTGATGATATACGATATTTATATGCATTTTGTGTAAGTAGTCTGCTATACTGTTAAAGATTTACATTACAAGCTATCAGAATTTCTTACTTTTTTGCTCATAAATATCATCAAATTGCATATTTTTACTCCATTTGGGAGTTTTTTTGTTCCATATTGTCCTATAATGGCCATAAAAGCCTGATGTATCAAATATGATACTATGAATGTTGAATGTAGCTCATGATATACAGTATATACTGTAAATATATCATGAGCTACATTTAACATTCATAGTATCATATTTGATACATCCCTATATATATATATATATATATAGGGATCATAGATCTTGGATCAAGGATCATAAAGTTGTTTCATAATTAACTTTACACAGTTATTGAACCGAATTTAATCAATACTCTTAACTCGCTACAGCTGCTTTACAGCAGAATTTGAATTGCTTTGAAAGATAATAAAGCGCTATAAAAAATAAAGGTGACTTTGTCTTAAAGGATCAAATAGTTTCATTAGAAATAATTCGATTTTTCTGACAATTAATTCATGGACATGTTAATGGATTGTTTTATTAAAGTCCAAATCATCTTTGGGGTCAGGAGTGAATGTTCCTTTGTGACTGTATTGTGACGTAGCCCAATGTAACTATATGATTGTCCATTTTTGATTGGCTTAATGTGCTTACACCTCAACAATGCAATTGATAGATTCGTTATCAGCAGGGGTTTCTTGCAGGCCCGTCTTAATCACGGGATTACATTTATATCCACTTACCTAACAAAGAGTCCTGTCCTGTCGTACCCTGTCGGATCACTGTTGTCCTGACTAATTGATAATCAGTCTCTTGTTTAGCGTGTGAAAGTCTCCAAGATAGCTTTCACTATATTGCTTTGAAATACACCGCTGAAAATACATGTTGGCAGAAAGATATATTATTGCGTTATTACCCAATAATATTACCCAAATTATTCCATAAGTATGGCCTTTGGGGCAAAGTATTGGAATGCAAAAACACACCAATCCTTCAATAAAGACCCTACTAAATTGGTTAAAATGTTGAAATTAAGACGTTTTTGAAAGAAATATATTATGCTCACCAAGGCTGCATTTATTTGATCAAAAGTAATATTGAGAAATATTATAAAAAATTTAAATAACTTCTATTATCTCTATCTAATCTTCTATCTATCTATCTATCTATCTATCTATCTATCTATCTATCTATCTATCTATCTATCTATCTATCTATCTATCTATCTATCTATCTATCTATCTATCTATCTATCTATCTATCTATCTATCTATCTATCTATCTATCTATCTATCTATCTATCTATCCATCCATCCATCCATCCATCCATCCATCCATCCATCCATCCATCCATCCATCCATCTATCTATCATCTATCCATCCATCCATCCATCCATCTATCTATAGATAGATCTATCTACAATATGTAATTCACTAAAAAATTCTAACCTCCCCAACTCAAAATTGTCTAGTGACTGGTCACATCTACATTTTCCAATTGGCCCAATTGAAATACAGCAAATTTAATTTGATCAATTTGCAGGATTTCGCTTGGGCCAATTGAAACATTTAAATGTGAACAGTCACTAGAAATTTTTGAATTGGGGACTGGAGGTTAGATTTTTTTACAGTGTTGGTTGTTTGTTTGCAGCTCCAACAACAACAACGGTTGATTAGTAGACATTCAAGTATTTTCAAACAGTTTCATTCTTAATGATAATTACAGACTTCAGGCAGTTTTTGATGAATAATGACTAAAATGAGAAGAAACCAGAAAATCCTCCCTGCCCACAGGGAAGCAAATACTTCTGGCTGGACTGTGATCTGCTTGCTGATAACCTCTGTCTCAATCCTCCTGTGTAAATCTGTCTGAAAGCAGACAGTACAGCGACGCAGACCATGAACACACTCACAAGTGACAGTTGAAAGTGATGATTCACATTCAGTCATGCAGGGATGAGATCATTCTCGAAAATGTGCGGGTGCCTGCAAGTTCAACTTTGAGACGCTTTAACATCTACACTAACAGTTAAAGGTTTAGAATAATTGACATTTATTAATGTTTTGAAAGAAGTCTTAAAAAAAAGCAACAATGTGAAACATTATTACACTTTAAAATAACTTTTTTTTAATATATATAATTTATTTATCTGATGGCAAAGCTAAACAGTGTTCAGTGTCACATGATCCTTCAGAAATCATTCTAATATGCTGATTCGGTGCTCAATAAATATTTGTTATTATTATCAATGTTGACAACCATTTTTGTGGAAACTCTCATGAACCAAATGTTTGGGGTCGGTACGGGAAAAAATAAAAGAAATTGATACTGAAAAAATCCTAAAAAAGCTTTATTGTGGTATTCACAAAAACATTAAGCAGAAAGGTTGTTTTCAACATTAATAAGAATAAAAATGTGATAAAATAATATTAGTATTATACACATTCATATTGACACAACTGAATTATTACATATCATATCTGTTAGAGTGGGAAATTCATGGACTGTCACAATGAACAAAATCTTCAAAAACATTGTAAACCAAATATGTACATAACAATAGTAACCATGAACACTTGAACCATTGTTTGAACTTTGTGGTTACACAGTTGGATATTTATTATACATACAGATGTCACATTATAAAGCTTTTAAAATGCAATAGCAGCAAACAATATAGATGCACATCTAAAAACTGACAGTATTACAGCATTTAGGATTGATAACAGACTCTACACAAGAGAACACTTTTTCATTTCTGAATACTGTGAATATAGACACTCAGTATTTAGAAAAACAAATCATTTTTCAAAACACTTTATTAGAATTTTGACTGCATTTTAGATTGTGGCAGCATTACATGAGTTTATCTCCTGTGAATCAGGAACATTCAGGTCTTGAAATGATAAAGACTCAAGCAGTCACTTATATGGAGCATCAATCTAGCACCACAGTGAAAACCAGAATCAACCTGTGTGTGTGTGTGTGTGTGTGTGTGTGTGTATAATAACTCAAAGTTGCATGTTAAAATACAGCGACTGATTGTTTCAAGGCAAAAAAGAGCCTTATGAGTACTTTCAAAAGCTATTTTGATTGAGACATGATGCTTTACAAATTTATGACCATGTTTTTTTCTAAGTGTTATGCTCATGAGTAATGTATACGGTTGGCAGTAAAAATAATCAATAATCAACTTTCTGTGGTAAGTTATAACATCACATTACTGTGGCCCAATGACTAAAAAGCACAACACCATGTGCAGCTATTTCAGAACCAAAGTGCATTTATAAGTATGCCTACACAATAGGCCGTTTCCAAAATCTCAAAATCTTATAGTGACTACATGAGTAATAAAGTGCAGCGTTCTTCAGCCTTTCCAGTCCCAGGGAATACACAGATCCCCATCCTGCATGACTGAATAGAAGTGAGAGACGCAGAGACGAAGGCCCTGCATCTGAGGAGACCTCTCTTCCATCAGACGCCTGCAGCAGGGGATCATCTGACTGCTCGACACGCTGGGCTCTTTAGACAGACTGCGCAGAGACAGATCCTGCAGACAACTCCAGATCAGGTCTTCTTCCTCTGCCTCCAACCTGCATACATGGAGCATTTGGCATTTTAATGAAAGACGGTTTTAAACAGTGGCTACAATACAAAAATAGGTGACACTTTATTTTACACTGTCCCTGTTACATTTTTAACATGTCTTTACCATAGTAATAACAGTGTATTATGCATTACTTCAAGTAACTTAACATTAAACAAACACTCCTAAACCTATAGTAAGTACAAGTTGTTTTTATTCAGTACATAACTGTATAATTGACCCTTCGCAGGGAGCTTGATTGACAGGTGATCTGACCAATCATACTTCGGCATCCGCCATTTTGTCCGACAAAACAGTCAGGAGAATTAGTAGATTTACATGGGAAGATTTTAACTTGAAAAACGGAGTGTACTGACGCCTTTCCAAAGTTAAAACAACATTCCTTCTTATGTTCATTCATGTATATTTGATGCTATAAAATAACTAGAAGGAAGTCTAGTTTAACTGAGGCTCTACAGCGATCTGTCACGGCACATTAAAGAGCCACAAAACGGTATTTATTGTTTAAATTTCTTTAAAAAAATTACCAAATTTGAAAGACAAGACTTTATTTAATATGTTTAATATCAAAAGTAACCAAAAAGTAACCTGCTCTGTCCTGTCTGTCAGTGTGTTGTCGGTGTCCTCTCTGCTCCGCGATGTATTTTTCACTGCGTGAGAACGTGGCATGAGAGCGGCCTGGCTTGTCGGACATAGCGACAGTAACTAAGGGGGGGCGAACGGTCAATTGCACTGTAACAGGGACCCCTTAAAATAAAAGTTTACATTTTACATTTCATTACATTACATTTATATTAGAGTGCTTGTTACATATGTTACATGTGCTTATCATAGTAATAACAGTAAATTATGCATAATTACATGCAACTAACCCTAAACCAGATCCTAACCCTATAGTAAGTACATTAATTACTATTACTCAGTACTTAAATATATAATTACACTATAACAATGACACTTAAAATTAGTGTAACCCACTTTATTTTAAGGTGCCATTGTTACAGTGTAATTATATATTTAAGTACAGAGTAACAGTGTTGAAGAAACGCGAGTTATATGCATATATTTACAACAAAGTATTTCAAACAAGTAACGCAAGTCAAAGTTTTCCCATTTATCGACTGACACCTCTCTTGTCCCCATGCTGAGAGGAACTGGGAGTAAGTTCAGTGTGCAACATGATGGTTACTGTAGACTAAAAGTAAACAGGCATTTACTCATCTCACTTGCACACAAACAGATCCAGTATTCCTCAAAATGAATACAGTAAAATGCAAACTCACAATATTACCCAAACCTGCAATAATTAAATGCTAAATTACACAAACATACTTTATGTATTTAATCTAATTTTATTAACCAATGTCTTTGCTGACATTGTACTGTGTGTATGTCTTTGCTGACATTGTACCTCTACTGCGACCCTTGATTATCCAATTCAATCATATCAATAAGCAAAAATTACTTTAGATAACATTACATTTGTGTTTAATTTGTTTTTCATTTACTTTATTCTCTTGCATTCTATTCCTCTGCGGTCCAGAATGGCAGCACATCTGAAAGGTTTCTTTGAGCTGCGCCCCTCTACTGTACATTTGCATTTCCTTCAGCCCGAGGCTTATTCATTTCACTCAAAGGGCCTTTAAATTAGCCAAAAATAGAACCAGCCCAGATAAGAAAAGACAAAATTAACATAATGCATTACTTTCCATTAGTACATTTTAGGCAGTAACGCAA
This sequence comes from Phoxinus dragarum, assembly GCA_033366665.1. NCBI lineage: Eukaryota > Metazoa > Chordata > Actinopteri > Cypriniformes > Leuciscidae > Phoxinus > Phoxinus dragarum. The sequence goes on along the minus strand of JARPMJ010000361.1, from coordinate 50,445 downwards.
TATAGAAACGCATTACTTTTAAAAGTCACTTTCCCCAACACGGGTGAGCAATATTAATTAACAACATATTCGGTCCCACTTTATATTAGGTGTCTTTAACTACTATGTACTAACATTGAAATTAATCATTTGGCACAATGCACTTATTGTGCACATAAGTGTTTTTACATTATTTCATTCATTTATGTGATTACATCTAAAATGACACTGTTGACCCTTCCCTCAGACCTTAACCCAACCCAGACCACCAAACATTTCCTAACCTAACCTGTATCCCACCTCAATAGCAGCAAAAGTGTTTTGCAATACAGTATCAACACAATAATTACATTGCACTTATTTTTTGACGTAATTAAATAGTAGTTAAGGACATCTAATATAAAATGGGACCACATGTCACACTTACTATAGGGTTAGGAAGGATTAGGTTTAGGGTTAGTTGCATGTAATCATGGATCATTTACTGTTATTACTACAGTAAGTATATTTAACATATGTAACAAGGACACTGTAAAATAAAGTGTTACAAAATTAATTTAACCCAAAATAATTCTTAAGTTATTTTGTCTTGTGTTTGTATGTATTATGCATAAAAAAGACCAAACATCATCAGAGCCACGAGACAAAACTTTTCAAGATGCATTATTTGAAGACATTTTGGAAGGTTTGCTTATTAGTTAAGTTTATATTTTTTATTTTATTTAAATTTTTTACTATCTTTACATATACCAGTAATCATACCAGTCATTCTAAAATAGTAATGAATAGAGTCCAACATACTTTACTGTTCAAATGTTTGTGGTTGATAAGATTAAAACAAATTAAAATCACACACACACACACACACACACACACACACACACACACACACACACACACACACACACACACACACACACACACACACACACACACACACACACACACACACACACACACACACACACACACACACACACACACACACACACACACACACACACACACACACACACACACACACACACACACACACACACACACACACACACACACACACACACACACACACACACATATATATATGTATCTTATCTTAAGTCGCTTATACTCACCAAGGCCACATTTATTTGATAAAAAAACCCACTTATTATATATGAATATATTTTAAAATGTAATTTATTCTTAAACTGGCAAAGCTGAATTTTCAGCAGCCATTTCTTCTTCTATCTTCAGTGTCATGTGATTATTCAGAAATCATTCTAATATGCTGATTTGCTGCTCAAGAAACATTTCTTATTATTATCAATGTTGTGCAGTCTAATACTTTTTGGAAACATGATACAATTTCTTTTCGGTATTCTTTGATGAATAGAAGGTTCAATAGAACAGCACTTATTTGAAACAGAAAACATCTGTAGACATTATAAATAAAGACATTATAAATGTCTTTACTGTCAATTTAATGTGTCCCTTGAAAGTATTAATTTCTTTTAAACTAAAAAAAAAAGAAAATAAATATATTTTGAGCAAATGGTGGTGTGAATTTCAAAGACAACAATTCTAGTGTCTAAAAACAATCATTATGCTATCCTAAATTAAGTGTTGCAAACAGCTGTTTTATATTTTATTTCATATAAAATATAAAACAGCTGTTGCAACACTTCATTTCTTTATTGAGATGTTTTTCTAAGTGTAACAGGACATATAGTTCAAATAATGTAGTTCAATTTTATCCATCGGGACTTGGGATTGGATTGTTAAAAATGTATGAATCAAGAATGTATTAAATGCAGTAATAATAGCGGTTCATATTGTTTTCCCTGCCCTCACATCCCTGGTTACATTAGCAAAATAGAAATATTACAACCTGATACAACATAATGAAAACAAACATGTTTGGTCTATAGAATAATTTACTGATGATTCATGCACATTAAAGGGATAGTTCACCCAAAAATGAAAATTCTGTCATCATTTGCCCTCAAATTGTTCCAAATCTGTATGAATTTCTTTGTTCTGTTAAACACAAAAGAAGATATTTTGAAGAATGTCGGTAACCAAACAGTTGATGGACCTCATTGACTTCCATAGTATGGAAGAAAAAAATATATACCATGGAAGTCAATGGGGTCCATACAGATTTGGGACAACTTGAGGGTGAGTAAATGATGACAGAATTCTCATTTTTGGGGCGAACTATCCCTTTAATACCATCAACACGGTAAATGGTCAATTTTGATGTCATGTTAATGAGCACCGATAGGTCAAGCACTCACTTGTCTTTCCGCTGCATGCGTCTCCGGGCCTCCTGGGCCTGGCTCTGGAGGAAGTTCTGCAGCTGGAGGGTGTCACACATAGTGGGGATGATGAAGTGGCCCATCTCATGCAGGCGGGGGGTGGAGCGGTCACTATGGCAACAGAACAGAATAGTAAAAACAATGATTGACGGCACATTAAGCAGCACAAAGCCTTCTCAGTGAACAGTGAGGATGTATCAGTCAGAAACACGACAGAAATGAATAGAACAGAGGAAACCGCAGGAATTAAGATGATGCCATTCATCTACAATCTGTTGTTAACAGTCCAGAATGGTCTCTCTTCTGTTTCATTTTTATGTGTATCTTATCCTTTCAGTGGAATACTATTCTGTACAATACATATTTCCCATAGCAATCCATTTAAAGCTACAATAATAATTTTTTAGTAATGTTACTTGCTGCACCAAATGCAATTGAGACAAACGCCTGATGAATCTAAAGGCCTATTCATAATTATTACTACAATGATAACCATGTAAGTGGCCACACAAACGGACAATACGTTCTGTTAACTCTAAGCACATACTGTAATTATTTTTGCAGTTATTATAAGTCGGGTGGTTTCTGATTGGCTGATGGCACTAGAAGAAAATAGCTAATTAAATAAATAACCGGGAGGACACAAATAAAACATCTACTATAATATCATATCTGCAATTTATGTCAGATCTTCAGCTACTTTAAAGCCTGTCAATCGAGAATTGGCTTTTTGGCCACAATGTTAGGGTAGTTAGATTTTACCCATACAGATTTCATTGGCTATTAAATTATTGCCTTTTATTATATTTAGATCATTTTTTTATTATTATATTTTTAATTATAATATCCCACTGTTCAAAGGTTGTTTTTGCATGCTTGTTTAAAAAAAAGAAATTGATACTTTTATTCAGCAAGGATGCATTAAATTGAGATGACAGTAAAGGCAATGTTACAACAGATTTCCATTTTAACACTGTTACTAAACAAATCTGTTTTAAATAACTGGTGTTCTCTTGAGCTTTCTATTAATAACATTTTGTACAACTGTTTTCAGCATAAAAATAATAAGAAATGTTTCTTGAGCAACAAATTCTGGAGTAATGGTAGACTGGTGTAATGATGCTGATATTTTAGCTTTACCATCACAGGAATACATTAGTTTTAAAATGTAATAATATTTTACAATTTACAATAATCTTTTTACTTTATTTTGATCAAATAAATGCAGCCTTGCTGAGCATAAAGACTTTTCACACAAAAAAATATATCTTACAAAAAATATGTCAAAAAAATACTGAATAAAAAAAAGTTAAATATTTCCTGATCCAACAATCTGATACAAGAATTTTTGGTAATTAATTTTGGTTCAGTTGCTGATACAATGCTTTATTTGATGGTTCCCTTTAAATATTCTGTTGACTATAAGTAACGTTGCACCTACATGTCTACTAACTGTCATCGGAGTATAAGTAGAGATTTAGAGTATTACTAATAAGTTGAAATGTACTTGCAAAGTTACTTAGTAGAATGTCTGTTGAGGAGCATCAAAATAAAGTGTTAGCTGATATTAAGCATGCAGTCTACTAATACTCTAATGAGAGTTAATTGACATGTAGTTGCAAAGTTACTAGCTAGTAAAATGTCTTAAGGGGACCATAAAAAAAAGTTACCGATTTGTTTTCTTTTGAAATACATGCCCTCATAAAAAATGGACAAATCCAGGGACACTTATTAAAAAAGTAACTACTCTGATTTCACGTTAACTAAGATTTGTCTTCCCGTAAGCACTGTTGCTATCACTGAGGCTCAATCGTGCTTTTAGTGATGAGATCTAGTGCATTTCTGAGCACCCTGCCCTACATAGTTGAAGGTTGTAAACAAAGGAACCACACATGAGCAAATGGCTGGACTGAAAGTATACGAGTATTTACTTTTCCAAGGTCATCGTGAGGCCTTGCAGGCTGCGGGGGTGCAGGTAGAGGCGCTGAGGTAACAGTCTCTTGTGGAAGGTGTTGAGGGTGCTGTAGTGCTCCTCCAGAGGCAGAGCTGGACCCAACCGCTTGATGTGGATCACCTGAATCCCTCCCAGAAGGTGACTGATGCGCTCCTTCAGCCAATCCGACTGCTGGAACAGGCTTCTGTAACTCTGTAATCTTTCAAAGAGCTGAGCATACACATGGACGAGCCTCATAGTCAGCATAAATGTTTGCCATGATATTTTAAAGTGATAGTTCACCCAAAGATGAAAATTCTGTCATTAATTACTCACCCTCATGTCGTTCCAAACCCGTAAGACTTTCGTTCATCTTTGGAATACAAATGAAGTTCTTTTTTGATGAAATCGAGCATTTTGACGCTTCAGAAAGTTCATAAAGAGATTGTAAAACTAATCCATATGAATTGAGCTTTAGTCTATGAATCGTTTAGTCCACATTTGAGAAGAGACTCGATCACTTTATTATATGATGAACAAATTGAATTAAGGCTTTTATTCACATATAAACATTCATCAATTCACACATCAGTTGTGGTAAACGTAAGCTCAAGCATGTTTGCTTGACGTGCATAAACCAATCAGGTTCACTCTTGTGTTACGCAGCACGTTTGAGCTTCCTCATGAACCAATGAGGTTCATTCTTGCACGTCAAACAGGTTCAGTTGAGCTTCTGTTTATGTTCGCTGATCAATGTTTAAATGTGAATCAAAAGCTTAAATTCACTCTGTTCATCATAAAAAAGTGATCAAGTCTCTTCAGAATATTTGGACTAAACCACTCAATTAATTTAGTTTAGTTTTACGATCTCTTTATAAACTTTTTGAAGCGTCAAAGTGGTAGTGGCGTAGCTGTCTATGGAGGGACAGAAAGTTCTCAGATTTCATCAAAAAGATCTTCATTTGTGTTCTGAAGATGAGTGAAAGTCTTACGGGTTTGGAACGACATGAGAGTGAGAAATTAATGACAGAATTGTCATTATGGGGTGAACTATCTATTTAAGCTTTTTTAAAAGTAAATATTACCTTGACACTGGTTTAATAAAAAAGCTGTACCTTTGACCATTGATGGTGGACATCCATTGTTCCTAGCATCACATGCCCTGAGGCATTCATCCCTGATTGGTCAGTAAAAACTATTGTGTGTCCTATGTTTTGGGAGAGAGGAAATTGAGTAAATACTTGTGCCACTGAACATTTAATCCATCTGATCCCATTTCATAAATTCTATTTCCATGGTTACCTCTCAGGTGGTGCAGAGCCTCAGGGTTTTGTGTGGAGAGACGAACCAGACTCTGCAGCTGACAGCATTTGTGTGAAACTCCCCATTTGCGCTGCCACCTACAGGACAGAGAATCACATGACGACTAAACATGGTGAACACTGACAGCTGGATGTAAGAACACAACACAAGATACTGTGTCCAACAGGTCAACGACTTAGTTTTACACATACCTGCATTAGCAGACATACACTACCGTTTAAAAGTATAGGGTTGTTTTTTTAAGTTGCATTTCATTTTCAATTTGAAAATGATAGTGAAAATGTCTGTTTTAGAATATTTTAAAATGTCATTCTTCCTGTGATGCAACGCTGCATTTTTAGCAGCCATTTCTTGAGTCTTTCAGTGTCACAGGATCCTTCTGAAACCATTCTAATACTTATTTGGTGCTCAAGAAAGATTGTATTATTATTATCATAAAAGTTAAAACAGTTGCGCAACTTGCGCTGCTCAATATTTTTGTGAAAACCATAATAAATTTTTTTCAGGATTCTTTGATGAATGCAACGTTTCAAAGAACAGCATTAATTTGAAATAGAAATCTTGTATACCATTTGAATTTACCATCACCTTTGATCAACTGAATGCATCCTAGTACACTAAAAGGATTAAAAAATGTACGTTAGTGTATATTTGAGAGGTTTTCCATATCTTGATGAATATACTGTACCATTAATTATATGGGTGAACTGCAGTTGCTTGGATGATTTTAAAGAAAACAAAATCAAGATCAAATCAAGCTTTAATTTGAGTGTGTGTGTGTGTGTGTGTGTGTGTGTGTGTGTGTGTGTGTGTGTGTGTGTGTGTGTGTGTGTGTGTGTGTGTGTGTGTGTCTTTTTACATGACCCTAATTTTAAAGATAATTTTCAGAATTGTTTCATTTCTTTTCAAAATGTATGTCTTGGTTAAATCTTTTCTATAATAGATTTAAAGTAAACAACTTATTTTACTTCTTAAAAATCACATTTTCAACCTATTTAGAACTTTATTTGTAAATGATGTAGTCACTTTTTGATTTATTTTTTTTATTTCATCTGAGAATAGTTTTAAGTTTTTAATCTTTTAAATTCAAAGTTAATTGACAACTTGCTAGCTAACTCCAAATAAAACAAATAAAAAATATATATATAAGCAAGCCACACCACCAGACATTATAACCAAAATGTCACTTACAGGTTGACTAATGCTAAGACCGTACTCTTTCCAGGGTGACATGTGATAAATGTTTTAACATTGATTAAACGGTTTTAAGGAGTTCAAGTTCACCATTAACTGAAGAATTATCGATTACAGGGCTGCTAGTCTCGAGCATTAACATTAAACTAAAATATACTTGGTGATTAAAAATGACCAAGCGCTTTACAGACTATAAGTGCACCTTAGTCTGAGTTAGAGCTGACCTGATATCCAACAAACCAAGTTTCTGAATCAGCAGTCTTTTCAATCTTTTCAGCTCCTCACGGCGTGGAAGACTGGCATTCTGTTTCTTTGTGGCCTCCGGCTCATTGTTTCTCAGCCAGAAACTGAAGATAAACACAAAGAAAGAAAGAAAGTGAAACAACGTTTCAGCTTGAGTTCAATGAAACAGTACATACAGTATCCCAGATTCATTAAAGAATATTGACAAAGAACTTTGTCTGACATAATAGCTCTTTTTTCATGTTACATGTAGTATTTGACAATACTCTTCAGGTTTCCAAAAGTGTCCAAAACCCTTTCCTAAAGTTGTCACAAAGCTCAAAGCTCCTCCTCTAAAATGGGTCAGATAAGATTTAGCCAATTCCATTATCGCTGCACCATGCAACACTAGAGCAAACAATAATCAAGTTCAGATTTAACCCTGTAAAGCTTCACATATCAAATAATAACCAGGAAAATAACCAGGAAAATGTATTGAATCTTATCTGTTTTTTGTTGAGTATCAGATTTTATACATCAGGCTTTTATGGTTTATATAGTATGATATAGTGAGAATATGGAGCACATACTTGAGGGAAACAAACACCTCAGTTTTATTCAAAGGCCCAAACTGAGCATAAAATATGGTGCAGTTGCTGATATTTACATGGCCACAAAGCAAGATGAAATTCTGATAGCTTATGTAAATCGATGAGACCTTCATAACAGTATAGCAGACTACTTACACGATGCAAAAATATGTTAATTATGTTATATACATGCTTAGTTTTATGATTGAAGCTCAGTAGTTTTTACTGTGGGAGGCAAAACCACCGCTGGATGGTGCGATCGACCAATCAGAATCGAGTATCAATAGAAGTAAACCCAAGTTACTTCAGTCCAGTAAATGTTCGACTTGAAATATTAGTAACAATATAAAAGTTATTCTTGTGTTTACTTTATAAAAATCATTAAAACTTTCACTGCAGAAAGACACAGAAACCACAACCTAAAAGAGGACATTTTTAGAATTGTATTAAAAAGGCCTTTAACTTGCTAAAAAAAGTATGAACTATCAATTAGAAGACAGAAGGCATGTAGTAGACTGAGTACAACAAGTTTTGATCATGATGAATTTGCGTACCAAATATGATACAGTAAGCTTTGTACAGTTGAAAGTGTGTGCCAAGGTTTTCATTGAATTTCACAGCCTCAGTGTTTCCAATGCTTCAATCTCAGGCTATGGGTTTCTGTTGAGCCTGGGCTCATCTGTGGTTCAATGTACACATTACTCATTGTACTTAATGGCACAAAAAAAACATTAGATAGTAATATACAAATGATGGCTTAAGAAGAATTGTTCTATGGATACGGACATGATTAAATGTAAAAACACAAACAAGGATTCTGGTGTGACACTAAAGGTGCCAGCTGGGCTCTTTCTAACCGCTGTGATACACCCACTCGTGTCTCGTGAGTTCAACAACATTTCAAATTGAACATTAAAGTGGTCCATAATGCCCTTTCACAAAGTCTTCAGGGTTCGTACAGACACTGTAAAATCTAATTCCAGGACTTTAAGCACTACTTTTGTTTTGTTTTTCCCAAGGACTACAATCAGAGATCTCATTTATCAAACAATATCTTTCTTTATTATCTTTTAAATTCTAAATAAGGTAAATAGATAGAACAAAATGGTACAAACAAAGTGCAGCACATGCATTGCCTGCAATGCAATATATATATCAGACGGACAGGAGCTTTAATTCTCTGTGAAAAGATTGTTTTATCAATAAAAAATAAATAAATAAATATATATATATATATATATATATATATATATATATATATATGTCTTTCAATAATTCAAGCACTTTTCAAGTACTTCTTCATAAAAATGGCTGGTTTTAAGGGGTTTCCAGTACTTATCCTTGTTCGAACCCTGAGTCTTGATTTTGCTTTTGGGGTGTACTATATTTTCATGTTTGATTGTTCAAAAAAACACATTATTTTTCACATATTTTACATTATTCCAGCTCCTCTCTCCCCAGTCTGGCTCGAACAGCCCGATTTCGATGAAGCCCCTTCCGCCAAAATACGAAATGTGCTGTGATTGGTTACCTGGCCTAGTGTGTTAAGATTGGCACCACTTCAAAAAAATGTCCTGCCCCTCCATAACTGCAAGTTCTTCTCTAATGTAAACATGAATAAGGATAACGTCAATTTCAAATCAATTCGAGCCCGATTCAGACCCTGACAATGTTAACGAACAAGAGGATCATGCAGAACGGATTTCATGCAGAGACTTTGCAAGCACGGATTTCACAGGACGTTTCAGAGTGGCATGTTTTGTGTAATTTTCTTATACATTATAGATACTGTACGATGTTATCCACCATTTAATCATGATATTTGTCGGAAAAATAAGGTAACACAAACCTATCGAAAGTTATCGATCACAAAACCATGGTTCATTTTCCTAAGGAGCAGTGAACCGTCTTACAAAAGCGAGAGCTTACAAAGCAATAGAAAACAAGCTGTTCTCCATAAAATGTGCAGCGCACAGATAAACGTTGTGTTTATAATGTTCAGGCACGGTGTTTAAAATAAATGAACCACTCCAAGTTCTTCAGCCTTATAGGAACGTCAAACAAATGAGTTTTGGAAACAGTGTCTCTTTGACATAGCCTTCTCTGATGCAGCTCAACCAGGCCTCGCACCTTTTTTGCTTATTCCGTGGGCGCGGATTATTTAAATGAGGAACATTGTGACTGAAAAATCACGTTGTTGTCCAAACGTTCATTGTAGTTCCTGAAAAGAGGATTCTGTTAAATAAAATATCTCCCTTTGAAATGGACTTTGAGCTTTGTAGCCTTGCAAATCTTTTTTACGCTCAAACAGCAACATTACATACTAACTAAAGTTAAAAAAGTGGAAAGGCATAATAGGACCCATCTAATAGAAGCTGCAGGAGCACTCGTCTAGCAGTTAGGTGGTCTGACACCGGTTCAGTTCATCCAAAAATGGCCATGTGGTAGTGCAAAGAGTGAATAAGCAACCTAAACTGACTTAAAAAAGAAAGATTAATGTGAATTGGCACGAAGGAAATGTCTCTCTCTCTCTTTCTCTCTCAATACCTCAGTGTGGGCTCCACTCTCTTGGCTTGCTCTAACTCCTGCTCTGGGTCCCTGAAGCCAGTGAAAGTGTAATACGTCTTGTCCCATTTGATAGGCCGATAGAAAGCCGTTTCAGGCTGTTGTGTTGAGCTCTTCCTGGTCTTAGCCTTGAGCACATCCTGCATGTGTTCAACCGAGAGGCTACAGGACCTCAGGACATCCAGCACTGTGCTCAGAACATCCTTAGACTGCAGGGTGAAACTCACCGACCGGAATCCTGGGAAGTGTAGGGTTCTTCAATTAAAATCATGCATTGGAAACAGAACATTGCCATTCAAACATTTGGGGTCGGTATGATTTTTTGTTAATGTTTTTGAAAAAAAAAGTATATTATGCTTACCAAGGCAGCATACATTTGAATAAAAATACATTGGAAAGAGTAATGCTGTGAAATATTGCTACAATATATTTAAAATGTAATTTATTCCTGTGATGGCAAAACAGGAATTGTCAGCAGCCATTAGGCTGAGTGTCCACCAAAAGGATTTTTTTTTTTCTCCCAAGGCCAACGTATTTTCTCAATTGTTTGCAAACGCCATGTGACGAGGCGCTGAGCTATGGAAGCTTGTTTCTGCAACTTTTATGGTGTGTTAACACTTGTAGTTTGGTTTGCTTGGTTTGTTTAGTCCGGACCGAAAGAAAATCAAAACATTTACCGGTAGTCCTAGCGTTCACATTGGCATTTTAACACCGAACCTAAATGCACAGGGATATGTTTACAACCTGATTGATTAGCTTTTGCATATATTTCATGACAGAACTTACTGAACATCCTAGGATAAATGCGCTCGTTGTATGTAGCTTAGAACTCGTGAAGAGCTTATAAAATGTGTAAAGGAGTCAAAACAGTGGCAGAAATAACTCCCGTCACACACACAAGCGAAGATCTGTTGCGAGGAGACGTGGTTCTGATGCCTGTACCGAAATGTGAAGTGTAACATCACGACTATTACGAGAAAAAAACAGGTATGCTTGAGCATTTCTTCCTTTTTAGGGTTGCATCTTGTGACATCATGTCCTGTTTTTGGTTTGTTTACATGTCTTTGATCCATGTTGCGTTTATATTTCACTCAAACCGCACAAGTTAATTTGAAACCTTTTGATAGTTCTCTTTCAAACATTCGCTCGGTATCTCACTATGGGAACGCCTCTGGGCGTGACAGATCTGGAAGAACCAATTACACCACGTCTGTCAGTTGACAGACCAATCACGACAGTGATGCGGGAGTCCCCTTCCCACATATTAACCACTGCCAGTGGTCCCTACTTCATTCTTCGATCTCTTCCCCGTGAAGATCAAATTGGAAGCTATCCTTCAGTACCTGTCTCGAAATAGTTGTTTAACGGTTCTAAGACAAGCCGTCAAGGTACGTCGCTGAACGCAGCTATTTTGCTGGCAGTGTTATTTGTTTTTTGGTATACTTTAAGAGAATTAACGTGTTACGGCGAATTCTCTTAGATATTCCTATCCTTATTCTGAGTTGCACGTTACGGTGAGCTTAGATAGGCCTACTATTATTATGGCAACTTCAAGTTCTGCAAACGGCGGACCGAAAGCAGAAACTTCTCGCCCGTGTGCGTGTGGCTCGATGATATCGGGCAAGGATCCTCATCCTTTATGCATCGCATGTCTGGGGGTGAGACACGCACAGGCAGCCCTCGCTAACCCCGAGGGCTGTCCTCACTGTTCTCTCTTCCCGTCGAGGGTGTTAGAGAGAAGAGTGCATGTCGCGGCCACTAATAAGGGAGATCCCTGCTTTTCTCCGTCACCCGCGGAGGAGGCGAAACAGCCTCCGGCGTCCTGCAGCTGGGGCGAATACATGGACGAATTCTCCCCGCAACTACCTCCCCTCTTTGGATCCGTAGGACTTACGGATGTGAGAGAGGAGGATGACGAGGACGACGAGGCCATCGCGCGTATGTTAGAGGACGATGAGGATGATGACGAAGATGCGATCCTCCCGCCAAATCCATCCCGGCCAGACAGCGCGTTAAGCGAGGGTTCATCCTCCCCGGCTCAGGCGGAGCTCGACCTACTGGAAATGTGCCGGAGGGCGGCGGCAAAACTCTCCATAGACTGGCCATCACAGCAGACGGGCCAGGGGACGGAGAGAGATCTATATGACGGCAAGAGACTGCCGTCACGTGCCCCACCAGCTAAGCAGCTCATTCCAGCGGTCCCCGCGTGCGTTTCGGAAATGAAACGTTTCTGGGATAAGCCGTTTTCTCACAGAGTTCCCGTAAAGGGATTTTCTAGGCTGGATGTGGATAAAATGGAGGAGTTAGGGATGTCAAATTCCCCTCCTGTCGAGCTGTCGGTTGCACATCATCTCCATCCTAACCGCAGGACAGCTTTTTCCTCGGCTTCAGCTTCACTGCCAGGTCGCACTGATCGTCTAACGGCATCAGTTTTTCAGAAAATGTATCGCTCTTCTGCACTGGCAGTGAGAGCTCTTAATGCCACCTCTCTCCTCACTGCTTATCAGGCAGAGCTTATGGAAGAGATGGGGGTGCAAATGGATGCTGGGTCACCAAACCCAGCCCTCTGGGAAGAGATTTGCGTTATTGCAGATCTCAACCTGAGAACTTCCAGGGGTGCGGTCCAGAGCTGCGGCCGCAGCATGGGCTTGGCAGTGGTCGGCGAGCGATCTCTCTGGCTGGGGCTGTCAGGGCTGTCAGACAGAGAGAAAGCAGATTTCTTGGATGCTCCAGTTGAGCCCAAAGCCCTTTTCGGGGCATCGGTCACTGCTATGAGAGAACGGTGCGATCGAAAGAAGCAGGAGGGCGAGGCTTTCCAGACCTGCCTCCCTCGCAGATCCACCGTTAGGACTTCTCAACCACCACGGCCCAGGTTTGAAGCCCCTCAAGGGAGTGGTCGGTCAGATTTCAGAGGCCCTAGACCCTCTCAGCCTCAGCGTTCTGAGCCGCAGTCTAAGCCAGCTCAGCCGAGGGGTAAACCTTCCTTTGCAGCGGCTGCAGCCAGACACCGTCCAGCAAACCCTCAGGGAGGGAAGAAACGGCGAACAACCTAGTATTTCGTCAGGTTCAGGACAAAGGGATGAGCAACAGCACTCACGGAGTATCTGTTGCTATCCTCCCTCAAAGAGAACGGTCATTTTCTCCCCCTCCCGCCAAGAGAAGGCGTCGGACAGGGGAATTGTTCACGAGTTATATAATGACCAGTTCAAATGTGAAGTTTGCACCAGTTCCCCCAGTGCCTCACAAAAAAGTTTCCCTCCCTCCACCCACGGGGTTACAACAGAGGGCAGAGGGCTGTTTTCCAAAAGACATGTGTGCTATGGAAATAATAAACACGTTCCCTGTGCATCCAGGCAGTGGGCCAAGGGCACAGCTATGTTTGAAAATAAAAACACACACAAAAACAAAATTGTCAAAATCAGAGCTGCAGTCCCCAGCTCCACCACTAGAGGGCGCCGCCGCGTCGCTAGTGGACGAGAGCTGCTGCGGTCCGCTCGCTGCTCATGCGGAGAGGAAGAAATAATAATAATAATAATAATAAATTTTATTTGTATTGCACTTTACATTACAGCAATCTCAAAGTGCTACAGAGCAGATAGTTAAAATAAAAACAAGGTTAATAAATAGTTAAAAGGAAAACTATAAAATACATTCAGCCAAAGGCTTTTTTAAAAAGATATGTTTTTAGATTTCGTTTAAAAACATCGGTAGGCTGTGGGGCTCTCAGGAGGTCAGGGAGGGCATTCCACGTCTTCGGGGCAGCCGATGAGAAGGCCCTATCACCCATGCTGCAAAGCTTGGTTCTGGGAACTTGGAGGGTGTTTGTATTTGCAGACCGGAGGGTGTGTGAGGAGGTTTGGCGAGTGACGAGTTCCTGTAGGTAACGGGGTGCATGTCCATGGATGCACTGGTGGGTGAGGAGAGATACCTTATATTCAATTCTGAGTGAGACAGGGAGCCAGTGCAGAGATTTCAGAAATAGCCTCTTTATTGAGCAAAAGAGCTATTCGAGTTGTGCCGCCGGAGGACAGCCATCAGGGTTTTTACTCCCGGTACTTCGTTATTCCCAAGAAAGGGGGTGGTCTCCGTCCTATTCTGGATTTACGGAACCTCAACAAACACCTCAGGAAATACAAGTTCAAAATGTTGACCTTAAAGACATTATCTCAAACTATTCGTCCCAAGGACTGGCTTACGTCAGTCGATCTGAAAGATGCATATTTTCACATAAGCATCTACCCAGCACACAGAAAATTCCTCAGGTTTGCCTATCGAGACACAGCCTACGAGTTTTTGACAGTCCCGTTCGGCTTGTCTTTGGCGCCCAGGGTTTTCAGCAAATGTGTAGAAGCGGCACTCACACCGCTGAGAATAATGGGTCTAAGAGTGTCAGCATATTTGGACGATCTACTGCTGTGCGCGCCGTCATGGCAACAGGCAGAGAGAGAGTCAACAATGCTCGTGTCTCATTTGCAGAGCTTAGGTTTCAAGATAAACGAAACGAAAAGCTGCTTGGTGCCTACACAGGAGATAATTTACCTGGGTCTCAGACTAAACTCAGACCTATATCAAGCTTTTCTGTCCGAGGAGCGCATCAGGTCAATTCGCGGCTGTCTATCCCTTTTTCAAAAAGGAAACAGAGTTTCATTCAGACTGTGATTACGTCTTCTGGGTCTGATGGCCTCGACAATTTCTGTCATTCCCCTGGGACTGTTGCGAATGAGAGAGTTTCAGAACTGGACGGCGGCGCTGGGCTTGTGTCCAAAACGCCACCTCAACCGCAGAGTGATAGTGACGTCACTTTGCATGCGCGCTCTCCGTCAGTGGAGAGATCGCTCTTTTCTCGAGTCAGGGACTCCGCTGGGAGCAGTTTCTCTGAGGAAGGTGGTTACGACGGATGCGTCGCTCACAGGTTGGGGTGCAGTGTGCGAGGGCAGGATAGCGAAGGGAAAATGGCCCGTTTCGCTACAAGACGCACACATAAACTTCCTGGAACTGTTAACAGTTTTTCTGGCTCTGAATCATTTTGTGCGGTTCCTAAGGAACCACCACATTTTGATCAGGTCGGACAACACAACGGCGGTGGCTTACATAAACCGCCAGGGAGGCACACGTTCCCATCTGCTTCACAGTCTGGCACAGAAAATAATCTTGTGGGGCGTGAAGCATTTTCATTCACTACAGGCAACCCACGTCCCAGGAATAATGAATGTGGGGGCGGATCTCTTGTCCAGGGGGAATCCTCTGTATGGAGAATGGACTCTCCACCCTCAGGTAGTGAGCCAGTTGTGGGAGAGGTTCGGCCGGGCTGCCGTAGATCTCTTCGCCTCGCACGAAAACACTCAGTGTCCTCTGTTCTTCTCTCTGGCGAGAAGCGGTGCGCCTATGGGTGTGGATGCTCTGGCGCATCCGTGGCCAAACGCACTACTGTACGCGTTTCCTCCACTGAGTCTGATCTTTCCAACTTTAAGAAGGACAAGAGAGTGCGGTCACTCGGTCATAATGATTGCCCCGAACTGGCCAGGGAAGTTGTGGTTGACGGAGATAATTCAGCTCCTTTACGCACAGCCCTGGCCCCTCCCGTTGCGCAGGGACCTTCTCTCGCAAGCGCGCGGGGAGATTTTTCACCCAGCACCAGACAAAGTGGCTCTTTGGGCCTGGCCCGTGAGAGGTTAAACTTGAGTGTGACAGGTTTGCCTCCGAGGGTGATTGAGACAATTCAGAACGCGCAAGCTGCTTCAACGCGCTCGGCATATGATCGGAAATGGGCTGTGTTTGAGCGATGGTGCGCACACAGACATATTGTTCCCTTTCTCTGTTCTGTCGCGGACATGTTGAGCTTTCTGCAGGAACTTTTGGATAAGGGCAGAGCCTTTTCAACTGTTAAGGTTTATCTTGCCGCAATTTCTGCGTGTCATGTGGGGGTTGACAGAAACACTATAGGTCAACACCCGCTTGTATGCAGGTTTATGAGGGGTGCACGGCGTTTGAACAGGGTTTCAAAGCCACTGATTCCGCCCTGGGATCTGTCGGTGGTCCTTAATGCACTATCTCAGCCTCCTTTTGAACCTATAGAAAGTGTTGAATTAAAGCTCCTTTCGCTAAAGGCTGCTTTATTATTGGCTCTTTCTACCGCTAAGCGGGTTAGTGAACTTCACGCTTTATCGGTGCATAAGTCCTGTATGCAGTTCGCTATGGACCACTCGGGAGTAACTCTCAAAACGAATCCATCGTTTGTCCCTAAAGTTAGCGAGTCGGCTCTCGCCTGTAAGCAGGTGAATTTACGGGCTTTCCATCCGCAGCCTTTTCTCTCGTCGGAGGATGCGCGGCTTCATTGCCTGTGCCCTGTCCGTGCGTTGCGTCACTATGTGGACAGAACAAGAGCGCTAAGGAAGAGTAATCAGTTGTTTGTTTCATGGGCTGATTCTCATAAGGGGAAACCTATTTCGCATCAGCGCCTGTCCCACTGGGTAGTGGAAGCTATTATATTAGGTTATAATAGCAGTGGTCTCTGTCCTCCGGAAGGGCTGAGGGCTCATTCTACCAGAGGGTTGGCTACCTCGTGGGCACTGTTTAAAGGGGTTTCAGTTCAGGACATATGTGCTGCAGCAAGTTGGGCTTCGCCTCACACATTCGTCCGATTTTATAGACTGGATGTCACTGAGCCATCACTGGCTCATTCTGTCTTAAGTGTGTAAAAAAACAACAACAAAAAAACACTCTTTGTGGATTGTTATGTTACATGCATCACTGAGTTAGTTGACATGCCTGCTTCGGATAGCATATCTGCAATACGGGATTTGTCTATATCCCATAGTGAGATACCGAGCGAATGCTTGAAAGAGAACTTTAGGTTACTTACGTAACCCCGGTTCTCTGATAACATGAGTGAGGTATCTCACCACACGTCCCTCCTTGCATTGCACGGAGAAGAGATATGCAGAGAATGAAGTAGGGACCACTGGCAGTGGTTAATATGTGGGAAGGGGACTCCCGCATCACTGTCGTGATTGGTCTGTCAACTGACAGACGTGGTGTAATTGGTTCTTCCAGATCTGTTACGCCCAGAGGCGTTCCCATAGTGAGATACCTCACTCATGTTATCAGAGAACCGGGGTTACGTAAGTAACCTAAAGGTCTTGGTCCGCTTGTTTGGTGTGCACCAGGGCTCTGATGGTAGCGTTCAAATAAACCGCACTAACAGAGCAATCACACCAGGGTTCGTTTTCAGAATCATTACGGGTTATAAACTCGTAATCCTGACTTTTTTCCGTGGATTTGCAAGTTTATTTCTCACAATTGTGAGGAAAAAAAGTCTGAATTGAAAGATGTTAACTCAAAACTGCGAGGAAAAATAGTCAGAAATGTACGATAAAAAGTCGTAATTACCTTTTGTATTTTTTTATTATTCCGTGGTGGAAACAAGCTTCCATACTGAGCTTCTATTTAACGCTGAATGCTTGCCGTTTTTTTCCGGACGCAGAGAGTTCAAAAACGTTTTACCCAGACATCCAATCAGTGTGAAGGAGAGGCGGGACAAATACCACACCGACCAACCACCACATCCTGCTTGAACAACGGCAACAGACAACAACAACAAACACAACAACAGAACAAAAACATTTAAAAGATGGGCCAGAACAAGTACTTTACATTGTTTCGATATTTTTATATTTAGAAATAAACTATCAGAAGCTAGTAACACTTTCACCGAACATAGCAACCAAACCACTGTGCCACCGAAGCACTGACCCACTGTGCCCGCAGGTAGGCGTTTTCAGAAGAGCGCCTGCCATTTTCAGCTGGCTAAAAACACTTTGGTGGACACACTGCCTTACTCCAGTCTTTAGTGGCACTCTAATATGCCAATTTGGTGTTTAAGGAACTTTTCTTATTATTATCAATGTTTAAAACTGTTGTGCTATTTCTTGTGGAAACTTTTTTTTTTTTTTTTTTTTTTATAATTTTTTTTTACATTCTGTCACTTTTTATCAATTCATTGTATCCTTGCTGAATAAAACCATTAACATTAAAAAATATATATATATATATATTAGACACCAAACGTTTGAATGAAAACTTTGCTTAATACTGTCAAAATAGGGAATTAAAGACTTTAGTAAGGAAAACAAACAATTACAATCTGTTCCTCATACAATGTTATCACATGGCTTCAGGAGACTGTAAAAATGACTGTGAATCAGAGGTGAACTGGTGTTACCTGAGGCTATCAGACTACCGCTGGAGTCTGCCGTTTCTTTTGTGTCCCTGACATAAAAAGTGAGGTTTGTGGGTTTGGGGGATCTCGCTCCAGGCTTTTGAAGATTTTCCAGATAACCATTTAGCCTTTGGAGGGAGTTTTCATTCACTTCCTATAACACAGAAAACAAAACAAACAAAAAACTCCTTACAACTGTTCTGCAGAGAAATGTGGAAAACGGGGGGAAAAATGTATAGTAACACTTTACAATATGGTTTCATTGGTTTACACCAACTAAGAATGAACAATAGTTCTACAGCATTTATTAATCTTAGTTAATGCTAATTTCATTTACTAATAGTTTATTAAAATAAAAAGTTAACATTAGTTAATGCATTGCGAACCAACATGAACAAACAATGAACAGCTGTATTTTTATGAACTAACTTTAACAAAGATTAATAAATACTGTAACAAATGTATTGCTCATGGTTAGTTCAAGTTAGTTAATAAATCACAATGACAACTAACTACCGTAATGTTAACAAATGAAACCTTATTGTACAGTGTTACCATATTTACAAATAACAAGCATTATTATGATGCATTTTAAATGAAAATGTTTGTGTATATAATAATATATAATTATTTAAATATTATTACTCTCTCTCTTGGATGCTGGCCAAAGAAATCAGGATGTACAGCGAAGTAAAAGGGCCGCAGGGCATTAATGGCATCCGCTCCTGAGAGACTCCTCCTCTGAATGACATGAGCAGAAACGCATCTACCTCCAAGCCTGTAACAATGAGAATGATATTGGTTGGATGCATGAGGACAGGAATAATAAAACATTGTACATTTTCAGCTGTCTATAAGGATCATAATATGATAGTGTATACGTTTTTTGTTTAATTTGGATAAAACGTACCTAATATAACGCAGGAAGCTGGTCACATACATCACGTTACTTACTTCTGGCAAGAGAAATCAAGGCACATGAGAAAAGAAAAGCATGACAGACTCTCTTCAACAGGTCAGAGGAGGAGAATCATTATACTGCATGTCTGCAGAATCAATTAATCATTCCCCCCATGATGTAAAAGAAACAAGTAAAAAGTGTGTCTAAATACAGTGCTGCTTAAAAGTTTATGAACCCCTTGCAGAAAGAATGAAAATGTGAATAATTTTAACAAAAGAAGAGGGATCATACAAAATGCATGTTATTTTTTATTTAGTACTGTCCTGAATAAGATATGTCAGATAAAAGATGTCCACAAGACAAAAAATAGCTGAATTGATAAAAACATGCCTGTTCAAAAGTTTACATACCCTTGATTCTTAATACTGTGTATCGTTACCTGATGATCCACGACTGGTATTTGTTTTGTTATGGTTGTTCTTGCGATTCCATTTTCCAGCATATTTTGCATATTTGAACCCTTTCCAGCAGTGACTGCATGGTTTTGAGATCCATCTTTGCACACTGAGGACAATTGATGACCTCAAAGTTTTTTTACCAAAAAAAAGGGCAGTTTTTTGTTTTTGTACTGCCCTTCGGAAGCAATAGCAGATACTTGCGTGTTTCCCAGAATACAAATTAAGTACAATTTACCTAAATATTCAAATTCAAAAAGTGTTCACCCCCTGTGCATCGGGTTTACTTCTAGATCATCAGTGAATGTTTGAACCTTTTTTAATAGTTGTGTTTGAGTCCCTCAATTGTCCTCAGTTTGTCCATCATACAGTCACTGCTGGAAAGGGTTCAAATATACAAAAGATGCTGGAAAACGGAATAATTTATTTTTATTCATCTACCAAAAATCCAAACTCTATGGGGCCAATTAGACTTATTTGATGTATGCATGGATTAAACTTATATTTTATTTAATTTCTTATTCTGAAAAACCAGGTACACGCCACCATAATCACAATGACAGTAAAACGAATTAGGTTCATGCTTTATATATATTATGGATGAACAACAATAAAGGCTTGACTGGACTTAGCAGTCAGGAGGTGCAGACGTGTGTTCTTGACCTACATACTGTGTGGGTAGTGTAATCACAGTCACTCACAAAAATAAACAACACGACGAGAAAAGGTTCCACCCTAAGACAGCATACTACTCACACTTTAGTTTTAATCAGCAGTCAATACACTAAAGTCAGCACATAAACACTGATCAACACTGTAAACAAGGAAAAAAACAAACTATGTGCGCTCTTAAAATACACACAACTGTCCAAGACTTAATCAGCCACACACACAATTCATGTCAGCATGAGATAAAAATGTCCAAAACACCATAGAATTACCTGTGATTATGCAATCTTACATGTTCGCTCGCTGTGGTTAAAACTCAGCTTGAACTCTTGTACTCCGTTCAGGCCAATCATCCCGACAGGAGTAATCAACTGCCTATCTTTGGTAAACAATTGCAGCTAGCGAGAGCTGCTCACATGAACCAGGCAGAACTAATCGTCAGTCCATCTTTTCCTGTGTATTCCAATGAGCATTCAGACAGTCCTGGTGCCATCTATAGGTTATTTTGCGATATTTCTGTCTTTCTTTCTTTCTTAGAAAATCAAAAACATTTACCACAGTCAATTGAACACATAAACAAATGGATTAATGTTTGCCTATATTCGATTTTATGTGATGTTGCATTGCAGGCTACTCACTTGTTATGGGATTAATATTAGGCTATTTGTTTTTCTATTGTTGTATTATTTGAATTGTAGGCCTGCCCTACACTCTAAAAAAAACACTGGGTTGAAAAAAATCCCGAATTATTTTCAGCCCAAGGGCAGGGTAAGTAGGCTATGGGACAGAACACGTTGGGTTCATTTTACCCAGCAAATTGGGTTGTTTATTTAATCCATCATAATGGGTGGATTTAATCAATCATACTTTGATTCATTTTTACTAAAGTAGGCTACTATCTATTTGTTTATTTATTTTTTTACATCATACATGGATTATGTTTACAGATAAACTTAAATCCTCTAAACTTACAAGGCTAAACTAAACATTTTATAGGCTATCGTTTTTAACACACATTGCATACATTTAAGCTTGTTTAAGAAATATTAGAAGTAAACATCTAAAATTTAGAAGTAATTCAAATGTAATCGACCAGTTGTCCCGTTTCCACCGCAACAGTGGTGGATCTCGTGCCGCACTGTAAAAAAAATTTAACCTCTCCAAGTCAAAATGTTCTAATGACTGGTCACATCTACATTTTTTAATTGGCCCAAGTGAAATTCTGTAAAATAAATTTAATTAATTGTTGCAATAGTCTGTTAACATTGGCTCAATGAGAAATAATATGTCAGACTAAGTGAAAAATTTAGATGTTATCAGTCACTAGAAAATTTTGACTTGGGGATGTATTTGTTTTTTACAGTGCGGCACTTGTATCATGTTTAGCGGGGGAACTTCTAACTTCAGACTGCCGTCCTGCGTTTCACTAGTTGCCGAAATATGCTGTGACTGACTCCATAACCTCTCCATAAACAATCAGTGTACAGTTCTGAAAGCATATTTTCAGTTCCCAATCATTTCTGTATCTTTTGTTGTTGTTGAATAAAATCATAACATTTTATGTAAGGCATCAGGCATTTCAGATACAATAAACAGAGCAATTCCAATAGGGTCCTCACACCATTGGTGCTCGGGCCCTAAATTTTTTACACAAACCTGTATTTTACCGAAGACACTCACCATGGAGCTCAGCTGCTCTCTCCTGAAGAGGTCGCAAAAAGCCCCGCAATCAATAACTCAAACCCTGAGTTGTTGTACCCGACCCCATGATTTGGGTAACACAAAACTACCAAAACACTGGGTTGTTACGTCTGACCCAGGATATGGGTTACAAAACATCTACCCAAACATTGGGTGTGTTACGCCTGACCCAGGAGCTGGGTAACACAAAAACTACCCAAACACTGAAAAAATAACCCCCAAAAAAGGTTAAACTCAGGATTTGGGTAGAAAAAAAATAACCCAATATTACCAATATACATCCTTCTGAACATTTGTAGATTTGTACTGTTCTATATACTATCATGAATATATTCCAAATATACTGCAATATTGGCGCAATCTTTAAAAAAACAAAAACATTATATATATATTTATATGTATACTAATAACCAACAGATGGCACATATACAACGAGAGAAGTAGTCAGCAGTCACATTGGACTTGCCGGGAACATACTCGACTGTAAACCAGAAAGCCAGAGACCACCGTGTGATCTTCCCATTGGTATCTTTCATCTTTTCCAACAACTGGAGAGATAGCCTATATCTTATCCTATATAAGAGCTTTATGGTCCGTTTCTAATTTGAACTCCCTTCCCAGTAGGTAATATCTCAAGTAGTCTAGGGCCCATTTAACTGCCAAACACTCTTTCTCTGGTGTAGAATAGCGAACTTCCCTTGGAAAGAGTTTGCGGCTAATGAAAGCCACAGGCCATCATACATGATCTATAAGCCTCTGAAAGGTGGCTGGTGCCCCATGCAGGCCAAAGGGTAAAACTCGGAAATGGAATAGCCCCCATGGTGTCCTGAATGCTCGTCAGAATCAATGGTCATCAGGTATTTGGCTTTGCCCAGTCAATCAATTAAGGCATCTATATGGGGTGTAGGATATGAATCAAACTGTGATACAGAGTTCAAGTACCGGAAGTCAATACAAAATCAGATACTCCCATCCTTTTTCGGTACTAGGACCACCAGATGACACCACTCGCTTAGAGGGTTCAATAATTCCTAATCTCAGCATAACGTTCACTTCCTCCTTCAAGGCGTCTTGGAGTCTCTCAGGTATTATGTAACTCAAATGTCTAACAGCTGAATCAGGCTTTAATATCAAGTCAAGTCACATTTATTTATAAAGCACTTTTTACAATACAGATTGTTTCAAAGCAGCTTAAAGGAGATAAAAGGAAAATAATGCAAACAAGTTTGTTTCCAGAAGAAAATAGTATCACAGTCCAGCTTAAGTTCAGTGATGTTTTTTAAAAAGTTATTAATTTAGTTTATATATATATATAGCGCTCTGGAGTAAACCGTGATGTCATCGTACAGCTCAGTTCAGTTCTTGTATAATTGTGTCAATGCAGGCAGAATGCAGATCAATATTATTGTTGAATATTAAATTAAATGTAAAATTGTATGTCTCCAACTAAGCAAGCCAAGCCAATGGCAACAAAGGTGGAAAAAAGGTGACAGTGGCAAGGAACCAAAACTCCATCAGGTGACAGAATGGAGAAAAAAAACTTTGGGAGAACCCAGGCTCAGTCGGGGGGCCAGTTCTCCTCTGGCCATGACATACCATCATGAGGATATTCAAAGAAGATTTCAGGGGTACATAGAGCTCTCACCTGGGATTGCTGATCTTCAGGCAGATGCTCCAGATTGATATCTCAAGCTACTGGTTGAGGCAAGTGCTGGTCCTCCCATTACCCTTCCTCCTTCACCCGTTGAATCAACATAACTTGTGCTCTCAGGTCGAGATAACCAGTTATTTAAATGGTTTACATGAAGTACTCGACTAGCACGATCTTGCCCTGGAGTGACCACTTCACACGTGGTGGGGCTTAGCTGGTTCTTGAAATCACTTGCTTACCATCCTCCAGCAACTCTACTCCAACAGCTTACTCTCCTTACTCGGCAGCATCACAAGCAATTTTTCTCCGACCAAAGAAGCCTTTTACACGTTTGGTCATACCATGCTTTTTGGTGCTTCTGGGCCTCCATCAGGTTTGTTTGGGCCAATGCCCTCATTTTCTCCCGGCGTTCCCTCATTTGCAAGACATAAGACATAATGTTATTAGGCTCACTCATACCGTGGTATCCTTCCCAGACTTGTTTAAGTAAGGGGTGGTGATAGCGCAATGGATAAGACACATGCCTTTGGTGTGAGAGACCCGGGTTCGAATCCACTGTGAGACACCAATGTGTCCCTGACCAAGACAATTAACCCCTAATTGCTCCAGAGGCGTGCGACCTCTGACATATATAGCAATTGTAAGTCGCTTTGGATAAAAGCGTCAGTTAAATGAATAAATGTAATGGTAAAAGTAATGTCAGAGGTCCCCGGACTTCAAGCATTTGTTTTAACGTCTGATTAAATCGTAAGGTGAGTCCATCAGTTTGAGGTTGGTAGGTTGTCGTACGCAAACTCTTGATACCCAGCAACTGGTAGACCTGGTTCAGGAGATTGGACATGGTCACTTAGTCACTGAGAATGTTGGCAGGCAACCAAACTCTGGAAAATATCTAAACTAAACAAGTTGCGACATATTTGCCTTTGATAAACTTTAAAGGAAATACCTCTGGGTACCTCGTAGCATAATCGGTGATCACCAGTAGAAACCGGTTACCTGCATGGCTCTTTTCCACCAGGCCAACAATATACATGCCCAGCCTTTTGAACGGTGTACTGATTACAGGAATTGGCTGGAGGGGCACTCTCGATGGACGCTTGATAGATACTTACTACAGTACTGGGCAACATCCACTTCCAGACAGGGCCAGTAAGTGTATTTTGATTCTTGCTGTGGTTTTCTTTTTCCCTAGGTGGCCAGCCCAGGTAACTGAATGGCTCAAGTGAAGGACAACTTCCCCTCCCTGTGGTACCACCAGCTGTTTCACCAATTTGATGGTAGAGTATGCCCCTAGACAAATAAATAACACTCACCCTTGTCTTTTGTGAGTCCTCTCCCCTGCATTTTCCTGGTTTGCTTTCTCGCAGGCAGCAAGACTGGCATCTTTCCATTTTAATTGAATTATATTGGTAGGCAGCTGAACATGTGGTGTCAATCGATCAATCGGGAGGCATTATATTCAAGCTTTGCTTGTCTCTTTTGGCTTGGAGATTTATTTTTATTTTGGGGATCTCCAAGTCTGCAACATAAAATGTCAGTTGAAAGAATCTGTATTGGTTCCTCTTGGCTGCTTAACCATATCTCTTGATACCACCACATTGCACTGTTGCGAGGGCTGGACTAAATCTAGGAGTACTGGTAAATCACGACCCAAAACTATGGGATACAGAAGATTATCTGCTACCCCTACCTCTAACAGGTAGGTTTGATCTTCTACCTCAATAGGTCTGCAGTGGGCACTGTTCTTTCCTTGCCATGAATGCAGAAGATGGGTAATTTATTAGAGGACCTCATTAAAGATGGAGCCACAAATTTCCTGCTCACCAGGGTCTGGTCACTCCCAGTATCGACTAGGGCCTTTAGTTTTTTTTATTTACTTTATTTACTGTCACTGTAATTGTCTGTAGCAGTACATTTGGCTTTTTTTCTTTTGCTGCCCCACCACTAGGAACATAGCATAAATAAGCAAGTTTAGCTAAATTGTGTGCATATTGTGTGCGTAGGCTGGTCTTGTGTCCGCACTGGAAACAAACGGCTGGTCCTCTTAAAATTCTATGCAGTTTAATTTCTGGAAAATCACCCTTGGGAGACTTACCCGATCCAGCCACTGGTTTCTGATGGAACTGGGCCCGTCGAGACTCACTACCAGTTTTCCAGGCCCAAGGTTGATTCTTCCTCCTTGCAGCCACAAAGAGATCAGCCAATGACAAGATTTCTGCTGCAGTCCTAGGGTCCCGTTCCCAGACGACCTAGACCTGGAGTTCAGGAGAGCATGTGAAGATACTAAATTTGCCATTTCACCCACCTCCTTGACGGTTTTCTCCCTGGGTCTAATCCACTTGACATAGAGTTCCTTAAGTCTTATATAGTTATTTTGGACTCTCGGATGGATGGACATCTAAAGAGTGAAACCTCTGTCTATAGGTCTCTGCACTGATATTGTATTTCATGAGGATGGCTGCCTTGAGCTTATTATACTTGATACAATCATGATATAATCATCCAAGTCCATATTAACATACGCAGCCCTTGCTTTGCCAGTCAATAACGGAATCAAATGAAAAGTTTAATCAGTTTTGGGCCAGCGACAAGCTGTGGCAATTCGCTCAAAAGTTATTAAAAAGTGCTCTATATCAGAGTCAGCTAACTTTTTTAGTCGAGGTTCACGAAACTAGGTTAGTCAAGAGTAAGAGGTCATCCTGATACTTTTTGCCTACTGTTTTAGGAATACTATCAATTTGGACATACTATTCTCACATACTTTTTTTCACCTACTTTACAGTAGGGATGTAGGCATATTCAGATGCAACATCAGAGTATTTAAAAAAATCTCACCTGTAGCTGTCAAGAGGACTTGCTGTAGTTATGAATGTGCTATATGTGCTATATCAGAATCCTTAACCCCTTTCGAAAAATATGTTTATTCAAGTGTGCTATTAGTATACTTATAAACTAAAAAAAAAACATATGACAGTATACTTTCAGTGTACTTTTTATTCACTTCTTAGAAATATACTTAAGTATACTTGACTTATACTGAGAGAAAAGTCTATAAGTATATTTGGCCTATACTTGTACTCAATCTTTTGATCGAGATGTAAAGTACTTAAAAGTAAAATACTATAAAAATGTATTTTAATTATTTTATTTTAAGTATTTTGGCTTGTAGTTGTGTTTATTCTTTTGATTGAGGAGCCTATTAAATACATAGTAAATATAAAATATATAGAACAAATGTATTTATTACATAAATACATTATCAAATAGTTGTACATACTGTCCTATAAACCTACTGTCAAGGGCATGGTGCGGGTAAAGAAAGGCAGAGGCACAAAGCTCCAATTTAAACTTTTACTATAATAAACTTATACAAAACTGGTACAGGCAGAAGGGTAACATATACAAGGACCGACAAGGACAGACTGAACAGAAGCAAACTAAATACAGATACAAACGAACACTAACAAGGTGAAGACAGGTGACACAGATAATGAGGACGATGAACAGGTGGATGATTGAGGGAGTGAGTTCAGGTGTGAAGACACAAGGGATTCTGGGAAGTGTAGTGCAGACAAAGACAGACAGGTGCAGACTAAGACTGTGACATAACGCCCCCCTTCAACAAGGCGCGACCTCGCGCCGTAGAACATCAAAGGGGTGGGCGCCCTGGAGGTTGATGAAGGGGTGGTCGATCTGGAGCAGGAAGCCTCCAGGGCGGAGCAGGACGGGCGGGTGGCCAGGGCGGAGCAGGACGGGCGGGCGGCCAGGGCGGAGCAGGACGGGCGGGCGGCCATGGCGGTGTGGACCCCTCGGGCGGCCATGGCGGTGTGGACCCTTCGGGCGGCCATGGCGGTGTGGACCCCCCGGGCGGCCATGGCGGTGTGGACCCCCCGGGCGGCCATGGCGGTGTGGACCCCCCGGGCGGCCATGGCGGTGTGGACCCCCCGGGCCGCCACGGCGGAGACCTCCCCTCGGGTGGTCCAGGCGGAAGCCTATAGCCCCCCCAAAAAAAATACTTGGGGAGAGTGACAGGATTAGGAACCGGCTCAGGGACAGACACCGGCTCAGGGACAGACACCGGCTCAGGGACAGACACCGGCTCAGGGACAGACACCGGCTCAGGGACAGACACCGGCTCAGGGACAGACACCGGCTCAGGGACAGACACCGGCTCAGGGACAGACACCGGCTCAGGGACAGACACCGGCTCAGGGACAGACACCGGCTCAGGGACAGACACCGGCTCAGGAGGACCGTGGACACCGGCCGTGGACACCGAACAGACACCGGCTCAGGAACAGACACCGGCTCAGGAACAGACACCGGCTCATGAACAGACACCGGCTCAGGAACAGACACCAGCTCAAGTGTGCGCAGCCCACACACACCACATGGTTGTGGCCATAATAGCCAGTGTCGCAGTCACTGAGGACACAGGCGGTGCATACATGGGGTGAACAGTCTCTGGGCTGGACGGGACCAGATGTGGAGTGAGATCTTGGCTCTCCTTGGCCAGGATGACAATTCTTACCCTATCATCCATTTTAGGGCGGTCGGTCCTTCTGTCACGGTGTATGGTGCGGGTGAAGAAAGGCAGAGGCACAAAGCTCCAATTCAAACTTTTACTATAATAAACTTATACAAAACTGGTACAGGCAGAAGGGTAACATATACAAGGACAGACTGAACAGAAGCAAACTAAATACAGATCCAAACAAACACTAACAAGGTGAAGACAGGTGACACAGATAATGAGGACGATGAACAGGTGGATGATTGAGGGAGTGAGTTCAGGTGTGAAGACACAAGGGATTCTGGGAAGTGTAGTGCAGACTAAGACAGACAGGTGCAGACGAAGACTGTGACATCTACATTGAGTTGAAAATATAGATTTATAGAGAAAACAGTTATGTTCCTAATTCTGAGTATCTGAATTTGTGTAGGCTAGACCACTAGTAGTGTACATAAAAATGTACTTCAAATGTACTTTACTCTTTCCCCGCCATTGACTTAATTTTTTCCAGCTATCCAGGTTTTGACAGGGGTGCTGAATTTGTACAGCTATGAAATAGCTGAAATAGTACAGAATATCTGAATCAAAGGTGAAGAAGCAGAAACAAGTGCTAGGAGATTGCTTACATTTAGTCATTTTTACATTTAGTCATTTAGTAGATGCCTTTGTCCAAAGCGACTTACAAATAAGGTCTAAAGCAAGCGAGTCATCATGAATAGGCAAAAACAATGCAAGAAGTGCTCACAATACAAAGTTCAGGCATTGCTTAGAGTAGCATAAGCCAGACAAAGGAGGATTAAAGGAAAAGGAAATAATTTTTTTTTTTAAAAGGTTAAGTGCTCACGGAAGAGATGAGTTTTCAGTTGTCTTTTGAATGTTGTCAGGGATTCAGCATTCCGGATGAAGGTGGGGAGATCATTCCACCAGCAAGGAATCGTGAATGAGAATGTTCTGGAGAGTGATTTTGTGGCTCTCTGTGATGGTACCACGAGCCATTGCACATCGACCGATCGTAGACTTCTGGTATGGATGTAGAGCTTGGAGCGAGTGAAAGTAGGAGGGAGCTGAGCCTGTTGTAGATCTGTAAGCAAGCGTAAATGCCTTGAACTTGATGTGAGCAGCGAGCGGTAGCCAGTGCAGAGAGATGAATAGAGGAGTGACTTGTGTTCTGAATCATTTGTAGAGGTTTATTTGCACACGATGGAAGTCCAGAAGAGCATTGCAGTTATCATCAAGCCTAGAAATGACCAGGGCCTGGACGAGAAGTTGTGTTGCATGCTTAGTTAGGAAAGGCCTGATCTTCCTGATGTTGTGTAGTGTAAACCTGCATGATCTTTGTAATGTGGTCTGTGAAGGTCAGCTGATCATCAAATATTACTCCAAGATTTATGACCGACCTTGATGGAGTGATTGAGGATGAATCTAGCTCAATGGTAAAATTGTGCCGTAGAGACGGATTGGCAGGAAAGACTAGAAGCTCAGTCTTTGCCAGGTTGAGCTGCAGGTGATGTTCCTTCATCCATGCTGAGCTTGAGATACGTGCAGCTACTGTGGGATCATCTGGTTGAAATGAGAGGAAGAGCTGTGTGTCATCAGCATAGCAATGGTAAGAGAAACCATGTGCCTGTATGATGGGTCCCGGTGATGTGGTGTAAATTAAGAATAGGAGGGGTCCAAGAACTGAACCTTGAGGAACGCCAGTGGTCAGTTGATGTGCTTTGGATACCTTGCCTCTCCATGCGACCCTGAAGGACCTACCTGTGAGATAGGACTCAAACCAGTGGAGTGGAGTTCCTGTGATGCCCAGTGATGGGAGGGTGGACAGAAGGATCTGAGGATTCACATTGTCGAAAGCACCAGACAGATCCAGGAGAATGAGAACTGATTAGCTTTCGTAATCCGCAGGGCTTCTGTGACCGACAGTAATGCAGTCTCGGTTGAATGCCCTTTCTTTAGCTTACGCAAATATAAAATAACGTGATTGTGAAAATTCAAAACTGCCCAACATTACTGGAAACGAATATGAAGCTTTGGTGGTGTTGTTGGACTCGATCTACTCCATCTGTGTTTTGATCATCATTCTGAATCCCATTTGGACAAAGTTTTTGACAAAAATAAGATTTTCTCCGCTTTTTGTTTAAAATGTTGATTTTTTTATTCATCTTACCCACATTCAAATGTTGATTAAAAAAAGGATGCATGAAGCTAAAATAAAATGTTTTTAAAAGGGAAAGAGTTAAAGTACAGTTATTTCAAGTATAAAAAATACCTAAATATGAACATAGTAGTATAGCTGTCACAGGTCCAGGCTGCAGCAGAGAAGAAACAGGTTCTAAATGCAGCTTTATTAATCACAAAATCAAACTAACAGAAATACTCAAGATACTCAGAATTCTAATACACAGAACATAACAACCAACCAAGCTTACAGTGCTGTCGACAAACAACTAGACAGGACTAAACTCAAGCTTAAAGGCACACTATGCAAGATTTGTACCTTAATATAACAGCTTCAAAGTCATTTCGATGGTAAACGAACTGGTATAGGGCTGCTGGCAAAACCAGTAATGCAGGTTTGAGAGGTGGTGCCCCGCCAAATCTTACGAGAATCACAGATAATTTGCTTTACGGCACAACATATAGAATTATGCAGTAGCCTAATTAGTAGTAAACCATACACCATATTTCAAAAGTGTCTATCTGAATATGTGACCGGTCACGGAAAGTAGGGACACAAGTCGGTGGTGGAGCATTTTGAGTTATTCACAGATTCTGAAAGTGTAGTCTCCAAGCTTTCCAACGATGTGTAACACATGGAAATCTGATAATATTTGGAGAAGTTGTGGCCATTTGAAAGTAGGCACTCAAAAAAATTCAAAGTGGAGAAATCTGCCTCTAAAGATTGAGCAGTTCTCACCTCTCTGCTGCTGGGAGTGACAATAAGGCTCATTTACATCTCATTTAGATAAGCCATACCCCCTGTAAAGCTCCCCTGTAAAGCTGTAAAGCACATGTTGTTTTATTAACATTAAATGGATAGTTCTCCCCAAATGTTTAGTTAATTGTCATCATTTACTCTCTCAAGTTGTTTTAAACCTGAATATGTTTCTTTCTTCTGTTGAAGTTATTTGGAAGAATGTGGGTAACCAAACAGTTGATGTTCCCCAGTGACTTCTATATTTATTTCCTATGGAAGTCAATGGGGACCAGCAACTGTCTGGTTACCCACATTCTTCCAAATATCTTCTTTTGTGTTCAGCACAATAAATAAATAAATACAGGTTTGGAACAACATTAGAGTGAGTAAAGAATGACAAAATGTTTATTTTTGGGTGAACAATCCCTTTAAGGACAAGCGGCTGCATGTTTACTATTAGGGCTACTGTCTCTTTAAGACCTGAAAGCTAATATGTACGCATAATATGACACGCAGATTTCTCTCAATTTAGACATAACCAACTTTCTTTATGTAAACCTTGAGTGTATTTGACAGTATAAGCTCAAAAAGACTCGAAAGATAACTTAGTCCAGTATCCAGGCGCTGTTAGACAGGCTTTTAGTGCATGCGCGCGTCGGCTGTTTGCGCGCAGAAAAGCGCATTAGAACAGCGCTTCAGCAGCGAATGACATGTTTAACCGGCAAGGCTTTAAAGCACATGCAAATAATGAACTTTTGAGAACTGCAGTGTCCTGTTCCTCTGCGTAAACATTTAATGTGAGTATTTGTCGCGTTGTACACTGGGCTGTTGAGACGCAGGCTGCTTCAAAAGCACGCAGCAGCTTGCTTGCAGCAAGGATCACAGCGCAACTTTGAACTATATCGATGCGATATGGTCTAATTCCATATCCCATTTAAAAAATATATCAATATATTTTTTATATCGATATTATATCGCCCAGTCCTACCACGCTGTTCCCTTGGAGGGCGGGGGCAATAACAAAAGAAACAAAAGCCGGCTTATCCAGTATGGAAATACACACAGACAATGACACGCCCCTACTGCGAGCTAGAATCTCACAAAACAAGCCGATTTCAACCTAAAAATGTACGATTTTAAATATACCAATATTGATATCTAAAACATGGATCTCAACTAACAGATTCTGCAAAAAAGTGAAAATCACCAGTTTTGAAAAAAAAAAAAACGATTCTTTCTCATTTTGCTCAAAAGTTGTGCTGCCGACTTGTGTCCTTACTTTCCGTGACGGGTCACATATTATAGCGATCTCTGGAAGCTTTGTTTATGTCAGGGAGTTCCTGGAATGTCGTAAATACCAGTGGGAAGCTCTGGATTTTCGTTAAGCCCTAATATTTACGAGGTGGGGACTTGTCTGTGAGAAACATGGCGAAATACCACAATACTTATGGGTATTTAGCAGTGATATTGTCAGGCTTTTATATTTACAGCAAAGTAAGATAATTGCCTGCACAGAATATGATGGCATTATAATATAACAATGTATTATGTATCGATAAAGATTACAGTGGCTTCATAAATTAATTAAAAACATTTTAAAAACAAAGTACACATTATGCACATTTCTTTGTTCTTAATTTTCTAGAACTAGTGTTTAAGAACCTTGCTGTATTTTTGTGTAAATAATTAAGAGAAAGTACACCACTCCGACTTAAGTTACTTGAACGCATCTACCATCGTAAAACACGACTTCCCACCTCGTAAGTAAGATTTTCCCAGGAGGACTTGAACTCACCATAATTGTGCATAAATGTGCCTCAGGCTGTGAGTATGAATTGAAAACAGTACTTCAGATTATCCAGCGCTCGTAATGGTTACATTGGCGCATTTTGGGTAAAAATGGAATAAATACTACTCCTCTGTATAGAAATTTGACATAAACACATGAGTATGAAACATATGAGAATCTATAAATTTTTCTCCAAATATGTATGCTTTTGAACTAAAAGCCCTGAGGGACGTTGTTTTGTCAAGCATTTTCATGACAACCATACAGAAGATTTTTTTCTTAATGGGAGCGGCTGACACTCATATTTCAAACAAAAAAGTGACTGTTTTTTCAGTGACTCCTGAAACATATTAACAACTGTAACTTTGAGCTAATTTAAACAAAGAATACTTTTCAGTGCATCTGCATCCCTGTGAAGGTTAACATACATCATTATTGTCAAACAAAAGTGTCAAAAAAGAGAACAAAGACAACTTTCAAGATAAACTTGATACATTCAATAAAAAGGGGGAACTTAGGGATGGTAAAAATATAAGCTACAGTACTCAGAATGAAAACAACTCTCTGGAGGAACAAGTTTGCTCTATGCAATTTGTGTCAAGGAATATTCAGAAGCTTCTGCGTTCAGATAACTGTCGAGACAAATTTGTGCAATTGGTGAAGCAAAATGGAAACTGATCTTTTAGGACTTTAAGGACTGCTCTTCTGAACTTCTGTCCAGCAAAGGCATAGATAATAGGGTTGAGGCAACAGTGGCTTAAGGCGATAGTTTCCACCCACTGCATGGCAAGGCTCAAATTAGTATGCCAGCTGCAAGAAAGCAAGTAGCCTTTCCTCTGCAGGAACATGAGAAACATGACAATGTTGTATGGAGTCCAGAAGAGGAAATAAACTGCCACCACAGCCAGGATGAGTCTGATGACTTTGTGTCTTTGTTGTAATTTTATGCTGAGCAGAGTGGGGATGATCCGGGAATAGCAAAAACTCATAATAATCAGGGGGATAATCAAGCTCAGGAGGTTCATCTGAAGGTAAGTAAATGACATCCATGCTGTACCTTCAGGAAAATCGGTTCCACAGGATGTTTTGATGCCTGAATCATTTTTCTCTTTGGCAAAAATAATATTAGGGATGGATGCAAACAGACTGAGCATCCAAACAAATGAGGCCAGAATCAAACGCATTTTTGCAAACCGATTTCTGGAAAAGAGACTGTGGGCATGGACGATGTCGACATAGTGATCCAATGTCATTAGGACCATGAAGAAGATGCTACCATAGAGACCGATCATGAAGAAGCCTGTTATGGTATGACACATGAATTTGCCGAAAATCCACTCGTCTATGGCACCGTGAGCCCAAAAAGGGAGTGACACAAGAAAGAGCAGGTCAGATAGGGCTAGGTTGAAGAAGCACACGTCTGTCATATTCTTTTTTTGACGGTATCTGATCAGGACCCACACTACCAGGCCGTTTCCGATGAAGCCAACAATGAAAACTATGCTGTACAGGGTGGGAAGGAAAACCTCACTGAAGGCCTTCGCGTTGCCATTGTTGCATGAGGTTCCAGGAATCTCTTCTTCATGGTCATAGTACTCAGCATAGTTGTCTATCATTATAGCTTGGAGGGCACACAGAGAACACAATGATGAGTCTATAATATAATATAATATAATATAATATAATATAATATAATATAATATAATATAATATAATATATACACTATATTGTCAAAAGTATTGGGACACCCCTCCAAATCATTGAATTCAAGTGTTCTAATCACTTCCATGGCCACAGTTGTATAAAATTGAGCACATAGGCATGCAGACTGCGTCTACAGTCATTTGTGAAAGAATGGGTCGCTCTCAGTAGCTCAGTGAAGTCAAGCATGGCACTGTGATAGGTTGCCACCTGTCCAATAAGTCCAGTCGTGAAATTTCCTCACTTCTAAATATTCCATGGTCAACTGTTATAGTATTATAACAAAGTGGAAGCAATTGGGAACAACAGCAACTCAGCCACTTCAGATTAGATCAGGAACAGTGCGTAGAGCTTCATGGAATGGGTTTCTATGGCCGAGCAGCTGCATCCAATCCTTACATCAACAAGTGCAATGCAAAGCGTCGATGCAGTGGTGTAAAGCACGCCACCACTGAACTCTAGAGCAGTGGAGACGTTTTCTCTGTCTGGCAATCGAAATCGATGGACGAGTCTGGGTTTGGTGGTTGCCAGAAGAACGGTACTTGCCTGACTGCATTGTGCCAAGTGTAAAGTTTGGAGGGGGGATTATGCTGTGGGGTTGTTTTTCAGGGTTTGGGCTTGGCCCCTTAGTTCCAGTGAAAGGAACTCTTAATGCATCAGCATACCAAGATATTTTGGACAATTTCATGCTCCCAACTTTGTGGGTGAACCCTTCCTGTTCCAACATGACTGCGCACCAGTTCGCAAATCAAGGTCCATAAAGACATGGATGAGCGAGTTTGGTGTGGAGGAACTTGACTGACCAGCACAGAGTCCTGACCTCAGACCGGAGACTGCGGGCCAGGCCTTCTTGTCCAACATCAGTGCCTGACCTCACAAATGCGCTTCTAGAAGAATGGTAAAAAATTCCCATAATCACACTCCTAAACCTTGTGGAAAGCCTTCCCAGAGGAGTTGAAGCTGTTATAGCTGCAAAGGGTGGGCCAACTCCATATTAAACCCTACGGATCATGAATGGGATGTCATTAAAGTTCATGTGCATGTAAAGGCAGACGTCCCAAAACTTTTGGCAATATAGTGATGTATATATATATATATATATATATATTATATATATATATATATATATATATATATATATTTGGCAATAAAAAAAATAACATTATTTGAATATGATTTTCCTCAATCAAAGTATTACCAGTGTTGCAATTGTAGCATGGGGCTCCAGGAATCTCTTCTCTTTTATAGTTATAGTAGTCAGCATAGATATCTGTTGATGTAGCTTGGATGGCACACAAAAAACAAAATGATAAGTCATATATATATATATTCATATATTCAAATTACAGTGTAATTGAAAGCTGTACTTTTTTCTTACATTTATAGGCTTCAAAAATGTAACAACTTTTAATTTAAGTGAACTTAACACAATCTTCATAAACCTATAATAAATGTGACGAAAGCGACAACTTCGTTGCAAATAAGATGCCTGACGGCTTTGCAGTCACAAAACTAGGTAGGATGAACGCATAGTTGTCTCTCCATTCTTCTGTGTATGCCCTATTTTCACTGTCAACTTTCCTCTTTAGCCTCAGCAAACAATAAAAAAAAAATGCAGTTTAGTATTGTACAGTTTAAATTGATACACATTTATTATTCATAAATGTAAAGAGGAAATAAAACATAGTTTGTTAAGAGCATGACTCAAAAATGCCATTAATGGGCGTATTCAAGTCCTCTTATTTTTATCCATTCCACATCTCCCCACATATGTGTGTTTTATACAAGTTTAACAA
Organism: Phoxinus dragarum; assembly: GCA_033366665.1. Taxonomy (NCBI): domain Eukaryota; kingdom Metazoa; phylum Chordata; class Actinopteri; order Cypriniformes; family Leuciscidae; genus Phoxinus; species Phoxinus dragarum. Next base: position 14,027 of record JARPMJ010000361.1, on the reverse strand, counting down.
ACAAGTCAACTTATATTTTAGACACTATTATATTGCCTGTTTTTGCTCTATTTTGCCAACGGAAATAGTCCAAACAAAGCCACAGCACTGTAAGTGCGTCTCTGAGCAACACACCGCGGTGTTTCCTTAGTGAATGAATCAGCTTTTTTGAACAAATCAATGATTCAATGAATAAAATAGATTAAGATAATCAAATGATACGTTCCTGAATGAATCAGCTGTTTGAATGAATCAGTTGAATCTTAATGATTCACACATCAACTGTTTTAATTTCACATTTAAAGTATCATCAATATTCATCGTTTTATGTTTTAACCCCTTAACAGGCACCCCCCCCCTTTTTTTTAATAGACATGAAAATGCACATTCCGAACTTAAATGGTTGTAATTCAAGAATGCTTTGGTTTTCTTTGAAATAAAGATTGGTCTTGTTTTTAAGAAGACACTTGGGATATTTTTGTTTTAGTGAAATAAATTAAGAAAGTTAAACAGAAAAAAAATTATAGAAGTTTGAGTTTATGAAAATGTACAATGTTAAAAATTGAATTATGCATAATTTATATAAAATATATATATTTTCAAAACCTGGTGGACCCTAAAACAGAAAAAAAAAGAAAAAAGCTTTCAGTAAGATTTTGTTTGGGCGCAGTACCAAACTTTTTCACTAGTTGACATTACTGCCCATATAAGGGCGCCTTCATTTCCATATGTTGTTTGATGATCTGAACCATTATTTTTACAATTTTCATACAATTTATGAAGTAGACATCCTATTCAGAAGTAGTGTTGGAAGTTTGGCAGATTTTGAAATTAATTTAACCTCTAAGAAACACAAAAAGAACACGTATGTGCATTATAGCTCGCTGCCACATCACAAATGGTGAATCTATTATTTTTTTCTTTATTTAAAACATTTTCAGACCTTTTTTTCTGAAATAATTGAATGGATGCCATCTTTTGAACTCTTGGCATGAAAACAAACTGAGGGATCTATTCTTTCATGATTTTTCATGTTCATCACTATTTCAAAATAAAGGCCTGAACACGCCTTAGATATTAAAATATTCTTGTTGCAAATTGATAAATTACGGCTCCTCTGTAATTTATTTTGAAAAACAGTCACCAAAAACTAGAGATTGTAAGCTTTCAAACAATATATAGTTTGTTAAGATTAGTTTAGGTTTAGTTTAGGATATTACTGTTTTAAATATGTAATGGCCACTATAAAACATCAAAACATTATTTATGCTTTTGTAATTGCAATTTAAATGCATTCATGTCCCTCTGAGCTGCATTAAATGTGTAAATGCATCTAAATGCAAATACAGCTTCTGTTTCCTCTCCATTGCAAAACTAATTTTGTTGATACTATTTTAATTTGATTGGTAACAGTGTCTTATTATTATAATTCAATTTGATTAAATTTATTAAATTGACACAAAAGATGGTGCGTGCAATGCATATAATTAGGTTTTACAAATGGATTTATAAAAGGTAAAAATGTCCATAAAAGGTAAAAATCTAGGCCAAAGCACAATAACAAAATATTGTCTAAACATCGTTATTGATAAAATCTCAGAAAATATAGATATATACTTTTTTTGTCAATATCGCACACCCTAAAAATGTCAGTCTTAGCCAGTATCCTAGTAAACATACTTTTTTTTACTGAACGTAGTAAAAGTAAACGTAAGTGAACGTAAACACTTAAAATGTTTTAAGTGAACGTAAACAGTTGAGAAATAAAATGTATGCACAGAATATTGGATCGGTGCATTAGTTGCCTATATTGGATCCAAGGGACACCTGTCACAGTCTTCGTCTGCACCTGTCTGTCTTAGTCTGCACTACACTTCCCAGAATCCTTCTTGTCTCCACACCTGAACCCACTTCCTCAATCATCCACCTGTTCATCGTCCTCATCATCTGTGTCACCTGTCTTCACATTGTTTGTGTTCGTTTGTATCTGTATTTAGTTTGCTTCTGTTCAGTCTGTCCTGGTCGGTCCCTTGTTTATGTTGTACATTGTATTGGGAGTGTTACCCGTCTGTCTGTACCAGTTTTGTGTGAATTTATTATTAGTAAAAGTTTGAATTGGAGCTTTGTGCCTCTGCCTGTCTTCATCCGCACCATACCCGTAACAGAAGGACCGACCACCCTAAAATGGACGATAGGGTAAAAATTGTCGTCCTGGCCAAGGAGAGCCAAGATCTCCCAGCCTTTGCCCATGGAGGGTCGTTTGAGGGAACCCGTCTGGCCAGATTTCGCGGGACCCGTGGAGGCCGCAGTAGAGGCGGTGGTCGAGATGGACCCCGACACCATTCTCCGCTTTGGTCCCTCTTCGACCCTGGACCGTTGACGTCCAGCTCCAAGCCTCCTTCACCACTGGTCCCGTCCAGCACAGCCCAGTCCGAGACTGTTCACGTCCAGCCTGCCCAGCCCGAGACGATTCGCGCCTGTCCAGCCGAGACTGCACTTCACGCCAAGCAGGCACTTCACGGCAGATCTGCCGAGCCCAAGGCAGTATGCGTCATGCCCGCCGCGCCTGTGACTAAGAGCCTCATGCCCGCCGCGCCTGTGACTGAGAGCATCATGCCTGCTGAGCTTTTTTCATTTATCCCGTCTGGCTTAGATCTCCCTCCACCTCTGGTCCCGTCCAGCCCCAGAGCTTCCTTCGCCGCTGGTCCCGTCCAGCCCAGAGCTTCCTTCGCCGCTGGTCCCGTCCAGCCCAGAGCTTCCTTCGCCGCTGGTCCCGTCCAGCCCAGAGCTTCCTTCGCTGCTGGTCCCGTCCAGCCCAGAGCTTCCTTCGCCGCTGGTCCCGTCCAGCCCAGAGCTTCCTTCGCCGCTGGTCCCGTCCAGTACAGAGACTGTTCACGCCAAGTTTGCGCCGCCTGAGCCCTCAGTCAACGCAACACTGGCCATTATGGCCACAGCCATGTGGTGTGTGTGGGCTGCGCACACACTTGAGCCGGTGTCTGTCCCTGAGCCGGTGTCTGTCCCTGAGCCGGTGTCTGTCCCTGAGCCGGTGTCTGTCCCTGAGCCGGTGTCTGTCACTCTCCCCAAGTATTTTTTTGTACTCGTACCCGAGTACCCGAGGGGAGGTCTCCGCCGTGGCCGCCCGAAGGGTCCTCACCGTCGTGGCCGCCCGAAGGGTCCACACCGCCCTGGCCGCCTGCACGTCCGGCTCCGCCCTGGCCGCCTGCACGTCCGGCTCCGCCCTGGCCGCCTGCACGTCCGGCTCCGCCCTGGCCGCCTGCACGTCCGGCTCCGCCCTGGCCGCCTGCACGTCCGGCTCCGCCCTGGCCGCCTGCACGTCCGGCTCCGCCCTGGCCGCCTGCACGTCCGGCTCCGCCCTGGCCGCCTGCACGTCCGGCTCCGCCCTGGCCGCCTGCACGTCCGGCTCCGCCCTGGAGGCTTCCTGCTCCAGATCGGCCACCCCTTCATCAGCCTCCAGGGCGCCCACCCCTTTGATGTTCTACGGCGCGAGGTCGCGCCTTGTTGAAGGGGGGCGTTATGTCACAGTCTTCGTCTGCACCTGTCTGTCTTAGTCTGCACTACACTTCCCAGAATCCTTCTTGTCTCCACACCTGAACCCACTTCCTCAATCATCCACCTGTTCATCGTCCTCATTATCTGTGTCACCTGTCTTCACCTTGTTAGTGTTCGTTTGTATCTGTATTTAGTTTGCTTCTGTTCAGTCTGTCCTGGTCGGTCCTTGTTTATGTTACATTGTATTGGGAGTGTTACCCGTCTGTCTGTACCAGTTTTGTGTGAATTTATTATTAGTAAAAGTTTAAATTGGAGCTTTGTGCCTCTGCCTGTCTTCATCCGCACCATACCCGTAACAACACCAGCTTAATAAACCTGCTGCTGTGTTTTTAACGTTAATCAAACAAATAACTGCAAACAAATGCTCTCGATTTAATTACTTTTGTAACTTTAGTAACAAATGTGTCTATTTATACAGTGAAGACAGTGTTAATGTACATTTGATTACCCTACTTTATTCATATTCAAATTCTGTACATGAAAAATAAGGTTAGACCTGAAAATTTGTGCCATTTTTAATTGGATTATTTGTCCTTATTTTATTACTGTCTGTTTACTTGTCTTTAATAATGTTTTAAATTTACATGAATTATGCTAGTAGTTTTTGCAGTATCAAAATTGTAGCCTAATATAGCATTGTTGTGATATTTCACTGGTATCTAAACATTTGAACCACTGATGCAACCAGGCCAATAAATATGTGCTGTGCTATTAAAGAAAGGATCAAATATGATAGAGCAATAGAATGAACAGTGATACAGAGGCTAAATGTAATTAAGCATGAAAGTACCTGAAGGATATATATATATATTTGCTAAACAAAAATAAATCAATGAATTTGATTCATATTCCTTTTCTCTAACTAATATTTAAAAATGACAAATACAGTGAAAACACACTATTGACAAGTACCAAAAATGAAAGTGAAATGAAAGTAGGCTATCAGTATCGCCTAGTTAAAAATTGACATTTCTAATGATGTATTTCAACTAGATACTAAAAAAATGTATGCTTTAAAAGATATTGATTAATTCATTACACCAAATTTAAAATGTAATATGTGTTACATAAGCAAATGGTAGCACACAGACACACCCTTGTTGTAAAGCGTTAGGAAACACAAAATAATAAATCCCCCTTACACACCCCAAAATCATAAAATCATGGGTGGTGCTATCCACACCCAGCGCCATTTATTTTTTAATACCGTTATCAATTAGGACGTATTCCCCAGGCTTCATAAACTTACTCTCCATCCTGCCGACTGTGTTTGCCTGCTACTCTCCAACGTGACGTTTCCGCTCCGGTGTAGGACTCGGTTGAAGCTGCTGGATCTTCTCAACCACAACTTTTCCAAGACCCGCCGCATTCTACTTCTGATTGGCTAGTAATGTTAGTTTGGCTGAGAGTGAAAGCTGTGTTCCTCTATACGATTGGTAGACGAACTCATGAACTAGAACTTGATATCAACAGGGTTTTTTTTAAATGTTGGACTACCTTTTTTCACAATAAACGCAGGACGCCTATGGCAAGCCGGTTTAACATTTAATCTTTAAAACCTAGCATCTACTTTCATGCTACAAGTAGGCCACTTATTTTTTAGATACTAGTAGGCCTATCTATTCCATTATGTACTACTTGTTCATTAGCTACTAGCATATTCTTTGGATACAATTACCATTTTAAAAGTTATTCATATAGTTCTTATTTGTTAGATAGCCTACTGGTACTCATTAGACACTAGTTAGTAGCCTACATATTGAATAGACACTAGTACTTATTCATTAGATTCTAGTGCCTATTAAATTGGTAAGTACTTATTTATTAGATACTAGTAGTAGCCTACCTATTAAATAAATACTCGTATGAAGAAGAATGAATGAAGAAATTTTATTTCAGACATATCAAAAAAAGAAACCAAACAAAACCAATCAAAACATCAAAAAAGTTTACTAATAAATTGAATAAGCAAAACTTTCTATTAACAATAAGTAACATTTGGCAACATAGACATGTCTGAAAGGGAGTAGGAAGAAGTATACACTTATTTAATCCTACCACTTTTCCATAACTTAGTAAATTATTATTATTATTTCATTTACCACATATTTATATCTTATTTATATTGATCACATTTATCTTACTCTAGCCTGGCTAATGCCAGACCCAATTCTCGTTGAGACTTGGGTCTGGGAACCACATGTGCATTTTCTCGTATTTGAGGCGTGGTTTACGAATGCGTCGGCGCCGTTTATTGGGTGCTAAGAATGTCTATCAAATGCGCCTGTACGTAGCTCATAGCCAATCGCTCCCTCCCCGTTCTGTGATTGGTTCCCTAAACGAGGCGAAAATCAGGTCCATGGTTTCCAGACTGCCTTTCAGCGAGAATAAAATCGTGCTGCGCAAAGGCAGTCTGGGGAAACCCAGGCTAATCTTACTCACTAAATGGAATCTCTCTTTTTGTTTTAATCTTGCACTCTCACACACGTTCACACAAACAAACATCTCTCTCTCTCTCTCTCTCTCCTCTCTCTCTCTCTCTCTCTCTCTCTCTCTCTCTCTCTCTCTCTCTCTCTCTCTCTCTATATATATATATATATAGGCCTACACACACACACACACACACACACACACACACACACACACACACACACACACACACACCACACACACACACACACACACACAATCATACAATACACATACATCAATGAACACATATTGCAACTGTTTTAAAGGCCCTCTTCTTTTCTATAGGCTAATGAAAACCATTGCATTGGTTTTGAAAAACCATTGCTTTGTACCTTTTTTTTTACTGGATTATATTTGGACATTTCTTTAGTTCTGTGCACAGCCCATTCCACAATTTCACACCACTGCTTGTAATGCACCATCTTTTTATAGTCGTGGGAACAGCTGGAACCTTGAATTTATACTTATCCCTTAAATTATAACCCCTCTCTCTCGTCAACAAACACGCGCTTGCACCCCCTGCTGGTGTGGTTGATTAACAGCAGATGGAGATTATGCTCTGTAATCTGCTGCTTTTCCTGCAGTTCCTGGATGTCAATGTTGAATTTACTGTCGAATTTGAACCACTGAATTTGTGGAAGCGAATTTGTAAAGCGAAATATTTCCGAAAATTTCCTGTTGAATATTAATTGGTTGTATTTTTAAACAGTTTGAATATTTTGGAAGTAAAATATGAAAGGTGAATATGGGATTATTTTGTATTAAATTTGTGATTACATTTTTTAAAAAATGTGAATTTGTATTAATGAAAATTTGTTTGAAATGTTTTGAATTGAAATATTCACAGCTTAAATATACAACCATGTTGAATTTCAAGCCCATAAAAATGCAACCCCTAAAAATACAATGCATTAAAATGCAAGCATGGTTAATGCAATCCATATTTTTTTGCAAGTAGTGCAATTAAACAGGCTTTTTATTTCAAAAACATTTGGCATTGTTTTTCTTCCATAGCTCTGAGCTCTCTTGACTGGCGTAGTGTTGGCATTTAAGCCATCGGTCGCTACCTACCATCTTCCTCTCTAATGCTCGAACCATCTTGCAATGTTTACTAATGACTAATGTCATCTCGCCTCTGGCCCGCCTATATCAGATAACCCAATGTGATTGGTGCAGCTCAGATAGAGGGGCATATTTAATGAGCTTTATTACTCGACACCAGAGCTACTCGCTGAGCAAATTCAAATTGTGCTCTCGCAAGAACTCTGGATTTCCAGGGTAGGCTAAACTAAGGCTATAGAAGATTGATTTTTCCGTTAGTAAACTGGCTTTGTTGGTTTATCTAGCTAATTGGTTAGCATGAACGCAAGGAAAGATATATGTTTAATTTTACATTTATTGTTTTGAATTTACAATAGGCTATAATAAAGACTTAACTGCCAATAAGTGTTAGGTAGAGGTGTTAGTGAGGCCAGCAGGGGGGCGCTCACCCTGTGGTCTGTGTGGGTCCTAACACCCCCAGTATAGTGACGGGGACACTATGCTGCCAAAGAGCGCCGTCCTTTGGATGAGACGTTAAAACCGAGGTCCTGACTCTCTGTGGTCATTAAAAAAAGTCCCAGGATGTCCTTCGGAAAAGAGTAGGGGTGTAACCCCGGCATCCTGGCCAAAATATACCCAGTGGCCTCTGTCCATAATGGCCCTCCTAATCATCCCCATATACTGATTGGACGATGGGGAATTGTTTTAATTTGGACTCTGTGCATGCTCTTTGAGACAGTGACCATAGACCTGCATGATATGACTGACAGACAAGAACGGTTTTGACCTAAAAATATCAAAATTGAAACTACTGCGGAAAAAAAGACCCCTACATCTTGGATGCCCTTAAGGTAAGCTAAAACATACCAAAATTTAATTTCAAAAGTGAACTATCCCTTTAACATCGGCGTGAGAGTATTTTATTCCTAAATTAGATAAGGTTTGACCTACGTATCCGAGAGTCCTGCTTAAATGGACAAAGGTCCATCTTATTAATGTATTAAACAAATTCAATTTTGAAAAAAAGTTATCATCTCCGTGTAAACGTCTGTGCGTTTGAATATATAAGTGCCCAGAGGCATAGTCTTTCTTACAAATTGACATCGCCAAATTACTTGTCTGGGTTGCATAATACATACATTTTAGTCATTTTCACGATCCATGCGAACTGGAATCATTTTGATAACATGTTTTCTGTACAGAGGTAAGGGGAAGGGAAAGAGGCCTTCACAGGGGAGAGACTAGTTGACACCTCAGGGCTGTGTTGTCATCGTGTCCAGGCGCAGGTCCTTCATGAGATCTGGAAACGGTCTGGACAATGGTAAACGTCGGGATAAACAGAGAGGACTAATATTAGTAATAATATATTATCCTTATGATGTAACGAGTAGGCCTACATCAGGTGTTATAGGAAGTGTTCCCTGTTCCGGCTGACCTTTATGCAGCCTAACATTAAATTATAGAAGCAGATAATGTGCAATGTGTATGATAGGTTAAAAAGAAGTGTTTTTAGTCTAGATTTAAATGTGTGTCTGCTTCCTGGACAATGTTAGGAAGACTGTTCCAAAGATTAGGTGGTAAATAGGAAAAGGATCTACAGCCAGCAGTCGATTTTGATATTCTAGGTATTATCAACCGGCTAGAAACACTAGAATTTTGAGATCGCAATAGACGTGAAGGACTATAATGCGTTAAAAGTTCGCTCAAGTACTGGGGAGCTAAACAATTTAGTGCTTTGTAAGTAATCAGCAATATTTTAAAATGTATACAATGTTTAATTGGTAGCCAATGCAGTGTTAACAGAACCGGGCCAATATGGTCAAACTTCCTGGTTCTGGTAAGAACTCGAGCTGCTGCATTTTGGACCTGCTGTTGTTTGTTTATTATGGGTGCAGGGCAACCACCAGTAGTGCATTGCAATAATCTAGCCTTGAGGTCATGAATGCATTAACTAACTGTTCTGCATTTGAGAGAATATGACATCATTTAGATATATTTTTAAGATGGAAGAATGCGTTTTTACAGATATAAGAAGAAGATTGGTATCAAAGAGCAAACCCAGGCTCAGACTTGACGGAACATCCATCAAATGTTATTCTAGGTTTTGACATGCGGAGGTTTTTGGTCCAATAATTAGAATTTCCGTTTTTTTTTCAGAACTATGAATTTACTAGTCATCCATTTTTTTATATCAGCTATTCCGTTAATTTTGTGAATTGGTAAGTTTAGTCAGGGCGCGAAGAAACATACAGCAAAGTATAATCAGCATAACAGTGAAAAGTAATGCCATGCTTCCTAATGATATCTCTCAAAGGTAGCATGTACAGAGTGAACAGCAACGGTGCTAGTACTGAGCCTTGTGGTACTCCCTACTGAAGTTGTGATCGATATTGTGACATCTCTTCATTTACTACTACAAAACTGATAACGGTCAGATAAGTAAGATTTGAACCATGCCAATGCAATTCCACTAATACCAACATAATTTTCGAGTCTTTTCAAATGAATGTTATTAGTAACACTAATAGAGAGATACAACCTCGATCGGATGATAAGAGCAAATCATTTGCGACTCTGAGAGCTGTCTCAGTGCTGTGGTATGGTTTAAATCCTGACTGGAAATCCTTGCAGATACCATTTCTTTCTAAAAAGGAACATAGTTGTGAGGATACTGCCTTTTCTAGTATCTTTGACAGAAAAGGTAGAATCGAGATTGGCCTGTAATTGACTAATCCTGTAGGATCAAGTTGTGTTTTTTGAACAAGCGGTTTAATAGTAGCCAGCTTAAAAGTTTTTGGTACGTATCTGTGGAAGGTGGAGTGTGGTTTAAGCGACTGGCTGCTGCAGACAGAAGACACGCCTCTCGTTAATTACATCTAACAGGTGTTCTCATTTTGCAATCAAGAGACAGGATAAAAAAGCTGGACTTGGAGAGAGTGAAGGAGAGCTGCCTGTGAAACATGCTGTTTCGTGCTTAACCCAGAGGAAAGGATTATTGTTTTGAAACTCTTTTGAGATGGCTAAAAAGCCCTCATGCTTTCTGTTTGTTTATCAAGTAGTGTGTTAATAAAGACAGATCTGTTGCACAAACCGTTCTCAGACCCTGCCTGCCTCATTTCTAGACCGGGAAGAGAAACGTTTTTTCACATTGGTGCCGAAACCCAGGAGCATTTGAGGGAGTACGCTGTCCAGTCCACGCCGCTGGGTGAGTTAGTCAAGTCCCTCGCCAACATCCACCATGCACAACATCAGGCTCTCCTGGAGCATCCAGAGGTTTCAGTCTCTCTTCGAGGAGCAGCAGGGGGATCGACAGCTTCTGCGGAGTGTGGCCCAGGGGGCTACTGGCACCTCTCCAACAAGCATTGCCCCGCCTCCACACGTCCCGTTACAGAAGATGGGTGCTGAGGACAACACTGAGGCGTTCTTCGAGCTGTTTGTGCGCTCTACGGAGGCATGCCGTTGGTCAGAGGATCAGTGGGCGATATGGTTTATTCCACTGCTATCAGGAGAGGCCCCAGCTCACTGTTCGATAGCTGCTTTTTACCTTTTATTTTGTGCTTATCACCTCTTTGCCTCCCTCGCACGAGCCCCACTTTATTTCCTCTGGAATGCAGTTTCTGGCAGAAACTTGCTGTTGTAACACATTGCAACATGCCAATAAGGAATACTTGTTGGGAACTCTGTAAACCTGCGAGATGAAGGTGTAAAAATGCTGATCCGTTCACTGTAAGAATTAAGTTAACACTTAGATTTCTGTACATTCCATAATACTGACTGTCAGCATGGATAGGACATAGCCATTGGCGAGCTGCAGGCAGACATGCCATGAGGACATGTCCTGGGTCGCCGCCAGACATCTTGCCTGCATTTTTCAGTAGGGTCAGAACAGATCTGGTCACTCTCCAATGACCAGAGCAGGATTCACAAATCAGATATTTTTTGATATACCTGTAGGGCTACTTCTGCAGAGACAATGCCCGCATCCATGACTGGACCCTGAGAGACCCCTGTCCTTCGAGCAAGGCCTTTTGCTCACACTTATAGGGCCCTGGAGGGTGGCCCTGACTTGAGCCAGACAGATGCTGTGATGGTCCTGTCAACAGTGGTATCAGCACCTCTTCACAGGAGAAAGAGGAGAGAGGTGTGTTGATGTCTGTGTGTGTCTAAACCCTCAGGGAAACAATAGTGATGCAATGCTATTCATACTAGATTGAGGAGGTGGACTGGACATTTCATACACACACACACACACACACACACACACACACACACACACACACACACACACACACACACAAATGGTCTTTACCATTTTAATCACAAATCACTGGTCAGGAACTTCACAAGTACTTTCCTTTAAATGTTTTAACCGTGTGGGTGAACTTGCAGACAGCTTTTTACAGGAAGAGGAGTCAGTGTTGTTCCACTCAATGTTAATGGCTTCAAACAGTTCGTTTGATTGTTTGTTGTTACTTTATTGATCCTTTACAGGATATTGTATTGTCACGGTATAGCTTCAACATACAAAGATACAGCACTTCCGACTCTGTATCGATCTACAATATACAATTAAAAAAAGAGTTCATGAGTGGTTGAAACATGTCTCCCCGTTCTTTTGAGTTTAATTTGAAACCAAAAAGTCAAATCTGGACTCTGACCAGGCCAAAACATTAGCCTGATAGACTTATTTTGGTTACTTAATAAGTTATTATAGCCACTTTTGGTTGTCTTCCGCAATTTGGGCAGGGGCATTGTGAAAAAATACCACATAATCATTCCTCTTTAGAAAACAACTTTTCATTTGTGGGAAGCAAGCCATTCTGCTGTAAATGACTTAAATGACTTTTCACTGTGAAGTAGCTCACCAATACCAGCAGATAAAAAGCCTCTCAGACACCTCTTCCTCCATGCTTCACTGTGCTAGAGATGCATTCATTATATTGTTTATTATTATTATATTTATATAACTCTTTTCATTGTGATTAATCACTCCACACTTCCCATATTCTGCCAAAAGCTTCAATCAGTCTTTGATGTATTTCTGAGACAGCAATTACTTTATAAGTAGTGCATTTTGCTTACATTTTGTGAATTTCCTGCCCAATAATTTTGTGGTTTAGACAATTCATAGCTTGGTGTGTAGCAATTTTTGGAATTTTGGGATTATTCTTTTTTTTTTTTTTTTTTTTTGCCCAGTAGGATGTATAGGGAAACATTTCCCTTTGAATAGTGGAGGTTAATATGGCCTGAATCCACCAGAGGGAGCAAGTACTCATCTTTGTCTAAATTTTCCAAAATGTATCTATTGGTTTTGACAGGTTAAATGCATTTCATATGTTGTTGATCTTGGAACAACATTCCTATCAGAAAATGTAACCCTATCCCTCCATAAACCTAACCCTACCCAATTTATCCCTAAAATGATAGAGGGAAATGACAGGTGAATAACACATGATGTAGAAGCACCTAACCCTGTTTGTAAGCCTAAACATGAACTGTAAACTTGTCCCTCAAATCTGATTGATTAAATGGAATGTTGTTTTAGGATCAACAAAGATATTGATCCAGGAACATGTACTTGGTAGAATAGGTTCTGCATTCATGGCTTTGATAATATATAAATGTAATGTGATATAACCAGTAATAATTATATTTACAAAAATTAACAATGATAGAAAATCAAAACGTGTAAAAGACAAAAAAAAAAAAAAAAAAGTCCAAACCGGGTAATTGGACTTTATTATTATTATTTGTTTTACTGACCTTTAGAATTTCGCAATATAATTAGTAACAAAAACTGATATTTTATCTCATTCTAAGTTTTAAAAAATTCCACACAGTCATTCACTTTTATTTTTATTATTCTACATATTACATAATTTCCAATCCACTTCTGCTCCATAAAAATGTTTCCAAAGTCATTATAATGGCAAGAAATTAGAGTTTACCTTCATTGCTAAAACATTTAAATGCAATTCCAGTCTCACAGCGATATTAAATTCATGTCATTAATATCAACAGTGTCATTGTAATTAAATCCACTGTACTTACCTGTCCAATATAAGAATTCAGTCTGCTGACATGATCTACTATGAAACACATGAGCCACATAATACACTAAAATGTCTGAAAGTTCAGAGCAGAGATTGAGAATATAACTCCACACACTTCATCTGTCATCTGCAGAAACAGGTTCATTTTTTATGACATGGGAAAGCTGCATCCTCTCACTCAGTCAGGTGTGTGCGCGAGTGTGTGAATGGTGTCGTTGGTGTGTGATGAGGTGAGACCCTGGTGTTGTGAAGAAGCCGTACCCTTTCACCACGGCGGCCTGATTCACAACACCAGCTGCCCTGCCCCATCATAGAGGTCTAAAACACATCATCCATCGCTCCGTGCGGATCCACCTGTCAATCAAAAAATAAGAGAAAAAGCATCATATATGCACCCTTGACTGGTTGTATAACATCAGATTTAGATTAAAATACAACTTAAAGACAACTGGCACAGTCCACCTTTCTGTAAACCTGCTTTGAAAATGTTTGTATTATCAAAAAAGCAATACAAATTAATTGACTTGAATATAGCAATACATTCCTAGGACATGTGTATAAAAAATTATTTATTATAAATAACAAAAAATATTTTTGTTATAATTTTTTCCGGATTCCAAAATTAGTTAATGAATTAACATGACTAACATGACCTAACAATGATCAATACATGTGTTACTGTATTTATTAATCTTTGTTAATGTTTGTTCATAGAAATTCAGCTGTTCATGTATTGTTTATGTTAGTTCACAATGCATTAACTAATGTTGACAAATACAAACTTTGATTTTAAGAATGTATTAGTAAATGTTGAAATTTACATTAACTAAGATGAATAAATGCTGCAGAAGTATTGCTCATTCTTAGTTCATGTTAATTAACTAATATTAACTAATATTAACTAATGGACGG